>AYEL01073144.1:0-10233 GCA_000484575.1 Olivierus martensii | reverse complement strand
ATATTAAAAAATATAAAAATATATATTAAAGTAAAATATTTGTTGTTTGTAGAGGCATCTCATTTTCTGCATTGAGCCTATTTCCGTATTTTGTTTTTGTTTACTTATATAAAGAAATACTTGAGCATGGCCCATGGAACCCCAGGGTTCCGTGGAACCCAGTTTGAATACCGCTGGTTTAGGGTAAATATTATATGATAATTCCAGTTCAAGATTTTTCAGTACAGGTAACTCTTGTATATAACACAGTAAATAAGTTCCTAAAAAATGCCATGTTGTGTGAAACCATATTATATGAAACCTGGCACTAATACAAAAAAGGAAGTTACATTCCAAAACCAAATTAAAAACAAAACTTTCTTTAATTCCACATAAAAAACTTAATTTTTATTAAGAATATTAACAACACAAAACATAAAGGAAAAAATATATAGGTAAGATCCAAAAAAACAATATACATAAAACAAAAAGAAAGGAAAAAAAGTATATAGCCTATGCAACATTCATTTAATAATTATATCTTTCTTATCACTATTCAGCTAAAAGAAGAATATTTTTTTCTTTTTAACAATATCAGTTTCATTTTCTGAACTTTTTTCTGCATTTAAAGTTTGTGTATCTTCTATTCTCTTTACAAAATTTGTAATCTAATCCACTAAAAAACAATCGTTCCTTAGGACCTACCAAAAATAATTTATGAATAAAAGCATTCGTTTTTCTATTTCACATTCCTTTGGAACACAAAATACTCAATGGTCAACAATTAACTCAATTTCAAATTGAAAACAGACTGTATATCATCCCTCTCATGGCAAACTAGCAGAATTGCATTGCAAAATCATTATAATCAAAAATAACAATAATAATTAATCTAACGGTTTTAACGACTAAAAATCCAGAGTCCAGCCTGAACTCAGATCTTTTTACCATTTCCTAAGATAAATATACCCGTATATACTCGAATATAAGCCGATCCGTGTATAAGCCGACCCCCCAACTTCAGAGTTTAAAAATCGGTAAAAATGCATAACCCGTGTATAAGCTTACCCGACTTTAGCACTTAAAATTCGGCAAAAATTTGAAACCGATAAATTACTTGATTTTTTATTTTTAGTTATCGATATATTAATGCCATTTGCCAAAATAAATATTTATTGAAACTTTAAATATATACATATAAAATAAATTTTATAATACAAACACTAATATATAATTTAAAAAGTAAAATTTTACGTTACCCAAAGCGATCGAGCACGTCGCGTCGCCGACTGCAACCTGCATTTGTATAAAGGTGGCGACGCAAGGTATAAAGGTGTATAAAGGTGGTGCGAATTGCATCTAGGTGGTGTTGGTATAAGTGCATCAGATAGGCGACGCCATGCCGCCTGATGCGCCGCAACGCAGAAATTCTCAACAATAATTCAGCTAAAATGATCCAACACATTGCGCCTACTTAAGATTCTTGGATTATTGTCGAGAATTTCTGTGTCGCGGCGCATCAGGCAGCACGGGGTCTCCTATCTGATGCAATTATACAGTATAAATGCAGGTTGAATTCGGCGGCGCGACGTGCTTGATCGCAGCAGGTAAAGTAAAATTTTACTCCGAAGCAAGATTGATGTCTGAGAATGACATAGCTTCAGAAAATATCAAGTTAACGAATAGTAATAAATTTTTATAATTTACATAAAAATATTTACTTTTTATTATTGTTATTGAATAACTGTTTTCTTTTCTAAAAAAATTCATATTTAAGTATCACAGAAAAAATTCCATTGGAATACGTCTACATCACACGTCTCCCAAGAGACCGTTCGAAGTTTCGTTTTCCCTTACATTGTATTTTGTCTAGTTGAGTTGAGTTATCGTATTCAAATCTTTGATCGTATTTTAAAATGAGTGGATCATCCTAACGATGATGTCATACACCGTTAGGATGACGTGTGCAACGTGATTTCTAGACGTTAAGCGTGCGATTTCGAAGTTTTGATTTTGCTTACGATGAACTTTTTTGATAGACTAAAGTTATTTTTCAGTACAGATTTTAAATAATTATTATTTTTTCGTTATTTTAAACATTATTTTAGTTACTTTTTAATCTATTTTAATTAAATCATGGATGAGTTAAATATAATAAGCATTTATGGATTACTAGCGAATGGATTAAAATATTAATTTATAATAATGAAAAATAAATATATTTTTCAGTCAAAAATGAATCCTAGATTAGATTCTCGATCGATTGTCAAATTTTCGCGTCGTGTCGTATCAAGCAGCGCGGCGTCGCGACGCGCTTGATTGCTTCGGGATAAGATAAAATTTTACCTGGTATTGTATTAAATGAATTATTGCAAAATTTCCTTCCTGGTCTTTGGGAGATACGATTATTGCAAAATTTCCTTCCTGATCTTCAGGAGACATTCAATAACCCCTATATACTTCAATTGGTTTTGCTTATTACTTCAATTTCTCCAGCCAAAAAAAAGTTGATTTTTGACCCATGTATAAGCTGATCCCCCACTTCAGAAAATTTTTTTGAGAAAACCTCGGCTTATACACGACTATATACGGGTAATTAAATAAAACCAATCGATCAATAATTAACATCTATCCAACAAAAACAAACAGCTGGAAAAATTATGGCTTAAAGTATCAAACAAGTGTTAGACCTAAACAACAAAAATGATGTTAGAAAATAATAATAATAAATTGAATAAATTCTCAAAACAAAGTTAAATAATAAAATGTAAAGTTGCAAAATTAATTTTAAATTTATTTGACTCAAACACTTATAAAAAAAAGTGTAAACCAAAGCTTTATTTAAGTAATAATAAGGCACAAATCACGTTACCAATAAAACTTGTTTAATCAAAATTCAAATATTCAAAAATAATAATAAATATAACCTTAAATATTACTTAATTCTAATTTACCTCCACCTCCAATACAAACTTAACCATTGTTGATCTTACAAGAAAGCTAGAAGTCGCAAATCAGCTCCACTTCAATATGAAACACACCGCTTTGTCAGTTAATGCATATGTTTTTATACAAATGACTTTTACGTCCTGAGCTTCTCATTTACATAAGTCGTGCAACAAGTTAAATTTTTTAGTTTACAGAGCAACAGTGGCATAGCGTAGGGGGAAAAGGGGGTACCTGCCCCAGGCGGCACTTTGCTAGGGGCGGAAAAATTCCTATCGTTGAATTAATATTAAGAAGACTAGAGGAGATCCAACTCCGCAAAGTGAAGCTGAAAATGTCTGCAACAATATTATGCGCAGTAGCTACCTACTGCGACTGTGCAAAGTATATGCCCCACTACTCTCCATAAAGTGTTATCTTTTAACAACACATGCACAACTGCTTGCGTATCTAAAAACAGTTTCGATTTGCAAATTTCGTTCTTTGTTGATGTATATTACCTTAGATGTGAGATAAGCAAAGTGTCAACTTTCCAAACACAGTATAGACAAATATAAGTACCTTGCTTATCTAAAGTAAGGAAACACAAGCAGTTGTGCATTATCCTAGGGGCAAAGAGTGCAATTGCCTAGGGCCCCCATCAACAGGGGCCCCCAAAGTTCCCAAATCAATATTCATATATCTATAAACTTATTTTTGTAGTAAAAAAATTGGAAATTAAAATTTATATTCCATATGAGGACCCTAGATTGCAGGTGTTTCATAGTAGTTTAAAGTGTAAAAACTAACCATTTCAATTGGGGAAAGTTTAACTGTAAATGACACCTTAGCTGGACGGAGGCGGAAGAATTTTATAACTGTCAAACAAACCATAAACAATGCCTTGAGAGAAGAAACAATGATTCAAATTACAGACAACTTGCAAGATCCAGGTCTGGAGATCTGAGGAAAAACAATATTGTAAAATATCCTGTCAGTAAGGTCACCTGCCAATCCCAATGGAAGAGAGGAGATGCAACTTGATCAAATAAGGTCAGAAATGAGTTCAAACCTCTTTCTCTACTGATGTGATTGAGTAGACCAAAAACAAAAATATAAAGGGACAGCCAAACACATGCTGATCACTCTTCATCACTATTATTGTTTCATTTTTGATCCATCCAGAATTATTTTAAAGGAAAGAAAGAAGAAAAAGAAAAAACTCTCTTAAGGTATGTTTATGGGTCAGATGCAAAATCTCCCATTTTTTTATAGGAATTTTCTTTTTTTTTTAAATTTATTAGTTTTGCTTCTTTCATTTTATGTTCTGTAATAGTGGTTTTGTAATAATGGATTTCTGAAAATACATGTTTATAATTTTGATATTTTCCAGGATTCATTATAATTAATCCCATTGGTTTTTTTTAGTTTGATTAGTGAGGTTTTGATATATGCAGTATATTGCGAGGATTTATTAACTGCACTAATCAAGGGATTCCTGTATTAGAATTCAAAACATGTTTTCGCAATTAAATTTTGTTTTCTAATTTGTAAGAATTTTAAATTTTGGAGAAAAAATCTCTTTGCAGTTTAATATTTTCCTTGCTCTAGAAAATTTTATCTTTATAATAATATCATATTTTGTGGGGAGAGGGGCGGCATATTTGGCATCTGCCCCGGATAGCAGAAACCTACGCTATGCTACGCCACTGCAGAGCAATCAATTTACGTCAATATCACTTTACAAATTAAATTAGATACTGAATAAAACATCAATAAGAGATCATTCTTATATTCTCACATTGGATCAGTGGTAAATTATTTACAATAGATGATGTCAAGAGCCAAGAGAGTTCATTTAGGAAACGGATTTCTGGTCCGAAATACATAACTTCTAACTGATGAGATGGAGAACATGAAAAATTAGTTACTCTCACTAAAACTAAAATATAATATCTCTTTTAAACTAAAATATAATATGCTAAATAATAATGAAAATAATAATAAATAATAAAGAGCATAATAAAATAATAATAATAAGAGAGATCAGAGTTAACTACTTCACAGTATTTATGATTAATTTTAGCAAAGTGTTTCCTAATGATTGCATTTTGTTTGTGTATTGTGTGTCCATAATATGGAATTACAAAAATTAATGAAAATGTTTTATATTGTAGGAGAGTAAATGTAATTTTCTAAATGTGTTAAGTAAAAATATGTTGTAGAAATATCATGTTATATGAGGGTTTTTGTAACTTTCTAATCATGTTAGAATGAAACCATGTTATACGAGTTCTACCTGTATAGATATATGAGGGTTGTCCATAAAATAAGGTCTCCAATTTTTTTTCACAAAGAAAAACACGTTTATTTGCAATAAATTATACATTGTTGGAAAGCCTGGACTTTCTACTATTTTTTTACATAATCCCCATTGTGATCAAGGCATTTTTGCATGCGGTGTAGCATTTTTCATATACCCGTGCCATAGAACTCTCCCTCCGTGGTGCGCAGGTAGCGTACGACCTCTTCTTTCAACTCCTCGTCAGTCCTGAAATTTGTCCCACCCAGGTGTGACTTCAATGCAGGAAAGAGATGATAATCACTTGGTGCTAGTTCCGGGCTGTAGGGGGGTGTGTGACGTTACGCCATCTAAATTGGTTGATGAGGTTGGTTGTTGCACGGACGGTGTGGGGACAAGCGTTGTCCTGATGAAAACACACTCCCTTTGTCAGCCTGCCCCTTCTTTTGTTTTGAATTGCACGGCAAAGGTTCTTCAAAGTTTGACAGTAGCGATCAACATTTATTGCTGTCCCGGTAGGCATGAACTCGCACAACAATATCCCCCTTCCTATCCCAAAATACAGTCACCATCACTTTGCTGGCAGACAGTTTGTTTAAACTTTTGCGGCTTCGGCGATCCTGAATGCCGCCACTGCGAGACTCTTCTTTTGTCTCTGGTGTCATGTAATGTACCCAGGTTTCATCGCCAGTGACAATTGAATCCAAGAATTCCTCGCCCTCTTCTACATAGCAATCAAGAAATTTGCGGGCCGCTTCAACCCGTTGCCGTTGGTGATCTTTGATGAGCATTCTGGGGACCCACCTTGCACAAACCTTGTGATAATGCAAATGTTCTGTCAAAATCTTGTCGATAGTAGTCATACTGACATCAGGGATCAATTTGCACAGCTCCCAAATCGTTACACGTCAATCTTCAAGCATTACCGTCTCCACTTTTGCAATCGTTTCGTCCGAAATTGATAGCCGTCCGGCACGCTGTTCATCATGGACGTCTGTACGTCCATTTTTAAAATCACTGCACCATTTTAGCACGTTTCTGTTGTCCATAAACTTCACATAATTGTCGATGAATTTCTGTAGGCGTAGTGTCCTTAGCACACAAAAAACGAATCTAAGAACGTAACTCTCATCTGGTGGTAATGGCGAGTAGAAGCTCCATCGTGAACAGCTACAAAACCAAGACTAAGCATCGTAGACAGCTCAGAGTGGTGGGGATTTTAGGTGGGAAACCAATCTACACGCCAGTATTGCCAGATCTTGCATTAAAACATTCCTTGTGACTACAGCACCTTGGAGACCTTATTTTACGGACAACCCTCATATGTTCAGCTTATTCATAATTCTTCATATCTGAAATATATTGTTTGCATTGCATATTTCTTTATTTTTACAGTTAACTAAAAGTTAATTATTTCTAAAATATTATATATTTTCCTAATTAAATTATTATATTTCTATAGAATCTGATGAAGCATTATTTGAAGATAATCCTGAAGAATATATTCGACGAGATATTGAAGGCTCAGGTAAAATCTTTTGTAGATTTTTAATAATAAATTAATATAACTATATACAAGTACTCCCCTAATTATGGTCATTTCATTTATGATGATCTGATCTTATAATTGCCCTTATCATATTCTGAACATGGCTATTTCATAGCATATTAGCTAGAAAAACTTTTCTGTTTAAATATTTATAGTAGCCAATGGCTGCATGGTAAAGCAATTGCTTAGCATCTTGGAGGATCTGGATACAATTCTGGATGATTTTATTACCTTGATGGCTGGTTCAATTCTGGATAATTTTAGTATTTTGAAAGATCTTTACTTCTGTTGTCTGCTGCTATTGTCAAAATTACTATCAACTTAGTATTTTTTTGATCTGCAATGGATTATCAAAGCATAATCCCATTGTAAAAAGAGGAGCACCTGCATATTTATTTAATTTTCAAATAATAAATTGAAATTTAATACTAGATCACTATGCTAAAGTTAAAAATTCATATAAAATTTTTGAATTTTTTTTTTCAAATTTGGAAATGATATGTTTATTATTCAGATGTTTTGAATTTTATATAATATGAATAGTAATGGAATTTTATCAATTAAATAATTCCAAAATTATATCTGATAGTTAGATAGATTTGATAGTTCAACAATATTCTGATTTTAAAACTGTTCAGATTACTGGAATTTTGCATTTAAAATTGATTAAAATTAATATAATATTAATGGCCAAGATATAATATGTCAAAGTAATTTCTCAACTTTTGTTGAATCTGTACAGTGGATTCTCATTTAACATCAGACTTTGATTGCTGAAAATTGCAACATTATTTAAAACTAAAAGCTCCATTGATCTAACATATAATTTTTAAACATATAAGTTTCTAATTCAATCCTGGGTCCTCTGAATGGAATGTCAAAGCATTTGCACCTAATCAGTCCAGTCAAATGTGTATGCTGTATATCCTTAATACAGTGGTGCCTTGGTTAACGACTGCCTCGGATAACGACGTACTTGGTTAATGATGAGACGCTGTAAGAAAAAAAAAATGTCTTGGTTAACGACTCCTGATTATGTCAACTTCCGACAAAATAGAGCTCTATAATAGCTCATCATCGCATCACGTGATTCGTTAGTTGTTAATCGTTATTTTTTTTTTATCACAATCAATTCCAATCCGACAATATCATTATTAAAATTAATAAAATTATAACCATATAAAAATATATTTAAGTAAATGATAATTAACACATAGTAATGAAAACAAATTATTTAATTAATTAAAAATAGACATGCAACAGTTCATTAGTTTTTAGTTTCTTAAAGATGATTTCTAGACATTTATTATTTTAAATTCTGCAAACAAAGTTTGATTCTATTGTTTGTTTGTGTTATATATTACTTGACACCTGCAAGTGTTGTGACGTCACAGTTCCAGATTCCATTAGAAGAAAAAACAATCTGTCCGAGATCCTACAATTCATATAGACAATAAATCAGCGAGTGTGTGTCACTATTCGTTCGCCACCAAAAGGCAAAATCAAATCTTATCTGTAATAATAATTGTTGAATCTATAAGCCGCCAATCAGTGTTTACAGGTTCATTTGTCAAAAAAATCCGAAGTGAGCCCAATTATCCTTCTGAAGATTGATAATTATAAACTGTTTCACAAACAAATCATTTTATAAATGTTAAATATTATTAAAAACTGTTTTCATGAACAATTCATTTTATTAATGTTAATTTTTATTTGTGGCAAATATAAGAAATAAATGAATTCATTTTATTAATGTTAATTTTTCGTAGTAAATATAATAAATAAGTGAATATTCCCATATTTTTAGGACTTTTAAATGAGTTTTATTTGCATTTTTAATATTTACTATGGTTGTGGGGAGGAGCCTGAACAAATTAATCAATTTTAAATTAAATCTTATGGGGAATCATGCCTTGGATAATGACAGTTTTGGTTAATGACGGTAATCCTGGAATGGATTACCATCGTTAATTAAAGCACCACTATATATTGTTTCAAAGGCAATATATATATACTTATTGTTTTTTATATGAGCACTAACTAACTCAAGTATATAATATTTATATATATTTGAGTTAATGCTCATATAAAATATAGTTACCCTGTTTTCTATAATTATATGTTTCTTCCTTGTTTTCTCTGCATTATGAAGGGATTGTAAGTTTTATCCTGTTTCTAAAATTTTTTATTTTTTTAATTAATTTTTGTTGGTAATATAATAGCGAAATACTATAGTGAGATAACTGTAAACAAGGGTTCACTGTATTCATTTATGACTCAAATGAAAATAATGATTGTGTAGATTTTATTAAAAATGCTCAACACACTTTTTAAAACTTCGAGTTCAATCTGAACTTTAAAAAGTATCATTTTTTATTTTCTGAGATTCTTGTATCATCTCATTTGATATATACACTATTCTTTGCAGCAGCTTTACTACTTATACAAGAGATCCGTTTAAAATATTTTTTAATTTATTTTTAATATCAAAAATTCTTCTTTATATATACAAATACACATTAAAACATGGTAATTTAACAGAAATATGCATTTCGGCTATCTTAGCCCTCTTCAGTTTCATTGTTTGTTACCATGCTGTAAATAATTTTAAAAACAACCTTATTAACCTAAAATATTTTTAAAATTACAAAGTTCTCTATATTTCAATAAAAAAAATTTACATACCACTTTTACTAGACATTAAAAATTTTTTTACATAAAATTAGCATATCAGTATTCTATAGCGATCTTTCCTAATGGTGATTTTCTCACATTCTAAAAAATTTTTTTAAATCTTAAATTAGTTTTACATTTATCGATTAATAAATATATTAATTTAAAGTAGTTACCTTTTTTAAAAAAACAATTTTACAATTAATAGATAGCTGCTTCATTTTTACACTATAATTCACTCTTTTACAAATAAAACTGTTTTCCTTTGGGAGAATAAGTTTATCAATAAAAGTTATTTTTTTCGTAAACCTAACTTAAATCCTACCTGGAAAGAAAGATCATTTCTATCAATTTCAAAAATGTTCACCAAATTTCTCAATAATTTGCATATATCTTAAACATTTATATCGCCCTCTACTGGGAAAAGAATCTCCCACCAAATATTAGGAATTTTTAGACCATTTTTATTATTTACTATTAAATTATTATTTTTTATTTCTTCTTTTTTAATAAAGTAAAATTCATAAAAGAACCGTTTCGTATGTTTCCGTTCTTGTTTTAAGATTTGTATACTATTTTTATTTATACTACAATTATTTTGTAAACAATGTAAAGATATTCCTGATTTTCCTGTTTTGCATCTAATATATCTGTCATGTTCATTAACTCTTATCTGTAATTGCCTTTTTGTTTCCCCTATGTATATATGTTTATTAGTGCATGTGCATTCTAACTTATAAACTACATGATCCATGCTTAAAATAGATTGTACTGTTCTGCCTAAATAAATTAAATTCTTTATAGT
>AYEL01073143.1:0-40830 GCA_000484575.1 Olivierus martensii | reverse complement strand
ATAAGGTTGTTTTTAAAATTATTTACAGCATGGTAACAAACAATGAAACTGAAGAGGGCTAAGATAGCCGAAATGCATATTTCTGTTAAATTACCATGTTTTAATGTGTATTTGTATATATAAAGAAGGATTTTTTGATATTAAAAATAAATTAAAAAATAATTTAAACGGATCTCTTGTATAAGTAGTAAAGCTGCTGCAAAGAATAGTGTATATATCAAATGAGATGATACAAGAATCTCAGAAAATAAAAAATGATAAAAATTAACACTACCTAAAAGATATAGTTATAATAAGTTAAAGAAGAATTTTAACATACTTTTTAAAGTAAATAGAATTCAGTGACAATATATTACTCTGCCTTAGAGTAGCAGTCTCAAACTCATTCTCTTCAAAGGGCCACTTTAGACATTTTTGGTTGGTTAGAGGGTCCATTAGACATCTTTAGTTGATTGGAAGGTTACATTTAAAAATGTGCTACAGAAAAAAATTTTATGTAAGATAAATAATTATAAAGGTTGTTTATTTTTACTATTTAAATATTACTTTTCTTAATATGTAAATAGTTAAAATAAACAATCTTGTTATTTAAATAATAAATTTCTTAATGATATGCCATAATTTACATTCAGAAATTATAAAACTATTTTATAAATGATAAAATTTTTTCAATACAAAACTTTTACTTCTGATTTACAAATCTATTATGTTTTACTGAATTTCACAATTTATTAAAATATGTTAGTTTAATATTTTTCAAATATTTCATGAAAAATTATGATTTTTTTTCCCAAATATCTTCTATATGCTGTTGCAATTATAATGAATATATTGTGGGCTGGAAATTGTCATGGATTGCAAGTTTAAGACAGTTGCCTTAGAACATGCCAGATAAAAGTTTTATTACAATTATGTCTGCATTCACTTTTTATTCATTTGTCTGCAGCTGTATTCCTCTACTTATGATAGGGGTATGTTTTGATAAACCTATCATAGGTTAAAAAGAAAAATTGAAAATTACAACAATAGTTATAATATGCATCAACATATAAGAATTATTTTTTCCAAATATCCACATCATTTCAAATTTGAAGTTGAATAGCTTGATGGTAGAAAACATATTGAGGGCTGCTGATAATGTTGACACATCGGCTATAGCAATTTATTAATAAATTATGACATCTAAGAAAAAATGTAATTTTATAGTTAGGTTAAGGTTAGATTTGAATTAAGTCACCAAATCTCTTGGGATACTTTTGGCAAGTGCCACTTTTAGAGCCCAATACAGGCTAGTCAACCATATGATGAGGACACACAAAGTTGAAAGTGGAGTTCATTGGACTAAGCCCAGACATCATCTAAACTGGAAATGTGTCACTCAGATTTGAACATGGATCTTCTAAGATTGAAGATGACTTTATAATATGGCAATGTAACTGATGTTTAATTCTATATCATTTTCTTAAAAATATTTATAAACAGTCAGATGCACATTTCTTATGATAGGTACAAACAAATTTTTAATAAAACAGAAAAAGTATTTCATGCCAAAATGCTGTGAAAATGATTGAAGTCAAATTATTGTAAGAGTAATCATAAGATCAGATTATCACAAGTCAAATGATTATAAGTAGCAAAGCATCTATGCTGATGATTTTTTTTATTACTGCTTTGTAAAATCATTTTTTGACCTGCATTATTGATGATTTTATTGATTTTTCTGTTCTCTCTGACTGCTTAATTCATTTTAATGAATGTAATTTTTTTTTATTTTAATATTGCCCTGTTTCTTGCCATTGATGTGTATAGACATCAAGGAAGTGGAACAAAAAAAGATGAAAAACAAAAAAAAAATTAAATTTCAATCCTGATTTTATTAATCCAGCTTTTGCAAATCTTTTTTTTTTTGTGTATTCATTGAAAATATGCTCATTTGATGTGATTCCTAAATTATTTTATTTGCCAAGATATTTTTCAAATTGCATGTAAATATTGTTTATAATTGAATGACTTGATAGAATTTAGAATTTTTTATCCTATTTTGTCAATTTTATGATCTAATAAATCAAAATTTTGGGATGAGATCAATAATATTTTTGAAATTTTAAGTAAAAATTGAATTTTTTATATAATGAGCTATAAATTTCTGAAAAATAAAAGATATTATGGATAATAGGAAAATATTGATTAATTATATTAAAATAAACTAAAATATGTCTTAATCATTCATTTTTTTTTCCAATTTCACAGAAATTTAGGGGAGAATCGTGAAAAACAAAATGTAAACTCCCTGCAACTATTTAAATGGGCATAATACTTTTATTGCTTTATAGCAGCCACTCGCTTCCCAGAAAATTGCAACCAAGCCTACTTTATCCTGTGTTGTGTAGTATTTGGTGGATTGCTACAATAAACCATCCATGGTACAATTATAGGAATGTAAAATATAGCTACTTATGTATGAGACGAAACAATTTTTACATATTTTAGGATTTTTTGATATAAATTAAAAAATATATAAAAAGTACTGCTAAAAATTGTATAAGTGAAGTAAGAAGAAGCTAATTAAATATTAATTATTAATAAAAATGATAATATTTCATTGAATTTATGCAATTTTTTAATAATTATATAATGTAACTTCATTCAACAAAAGTTACATAATACTTGGTTTTTTATAAATAATTTCTGAAAATTTTGATTGGATTTCCTCATTCATGGCTCATTTGGTTCAGAGAATATGTCACTATCTAAAATATCAACTGTTTTGTTGGATAAGTAAGATTTCTTATAAATTTTTTTTTTTACTGATCTCATATACATTGCAAAAAGTTGCAAAAGAAAGAAAGAAAAAAAAAAAATAAATACTTATATTGCCAGAGAGCAAAAATTTGATAAATCCTGAAAATTTCAAAAGATTTTGATAAAAATTAAATTAATATTATAATTTCAAAAAATAGCAGGGAGTGAAAGTGTTAAAATAATACATTATGTACAAAAATGTAAAATTTTTTTTTCCAAGTGCTATCTTCATCTGTTTAACACTGATGTTTGAGTACGAATCACTAAAATATTTGATGCTATGAACTCATAGTTTAATATAAATTTTTTGTAAAATATTTTGCAAATTTAACTACTGATTTTAAAATGTGATTAAAAAGAAATAATTTTTAAATCATTTATTATTTTAAAAACAAAAAATTTAATATTTATTCCTTTAATGTATAATATAGCTACAGCTGTTCAATCCATTTGAAATTTCCAATATTTAAAATATCAGAAAATATAGTCTTTAATTACTCTGTTCTTCTGAATGTTTGTTAATAAAAATTACAAGATTTAACCAAGGAACTAAAAAATTCACATAGTGTCTGATCTTATAAATAAGGCAGATGCTCCAATGTTCTGATTTTTTTTTATTAAAAAATTGTGTATTGTGATGAAAGAATGATACTGCATTGTCATGATGCAAAAATCATTTGTCTTGACATAAACTGAACAGTATATTTTGAGTTTTTTAATGAAGATTCTCTAAAATCTTAATGTTGGAATAGTATGATTTAGTGGGAAAAATTCGTGATGAACAACACTTTGACAATAAAAAAAACAGTAAACATGAATTTGAACTTCAGGACATGCTTGCTTTTTTTAAGCAGTGAGGAATTTATCACTGCATGCTTTCTTATATGTTTGATTTAAGGATTATTTTTTTAAAAGACTTAGGATTCATCTCATGTTCAAAATTTAATTGCAATGAAATAATAATGATCTGTACAGGAAAAAACAAGCTACTGCACAAATGATATGTTAACATATAAAGCATTAGTAACAACAATTCTCATTCTTTTTAGTTGCATCTTGTATTCTGAGCAAATAAATTTAGTTGCATCTAGTTATGAAATTTTTAATACTAATTTAATAATGGATTTTAAATTACAGATATTGATACCAGAAGAAGAGCAGCATGTGATTTAGTAAAATCTCTCTCAAAATTTTTTGAAACAAAAATGTCTGAAGTATTTTCTCAGTATGTACAGGCTATGTTACAGGTAAATATTGACAAAGTTACTAAAAGGGATAATAATTGAGATTTTACAAATGTTAATAAATTTTTAAAGTTATCCATTATATATTAATCTTCATTAATGATTTAATTTGGATTTCTCGTAATCACATTAATTTTTTCATTATAATATTACTTTCAACATTTTAACTCTTAGGATATAGTCTAATTATTGTACTCTTAGTTCTGCTGAAATCCCTAATAGTCTGTATCACCAAAATGAGCATAGATTATAAATATAAATAGTCATTTATTGAAATTCATTATTCTTATGGCACTGTACTATGATGAGTTGTTATACAATAATCATAACTTATACAAAATTATTACTATCTAGTTCTCCTTATAATAATAATAATAGAATTCTATCAGAAATCATATTTGTTTAATCTTTAACAAATAAGCTAACTTTATAATATTTTGTAAAATTCCATTCTTAATAAATATTATGGTTGCATTATAATTGGCATAAGCCCTCATTTGTAGAAATTTTTGTCATCTATGAAGCATGAATTGATGTATAAATGAAAAAGTTGATCAACTGTTAGATATAAAGATATTACAGTGGATCCTAACAAAACTGATACACTAAAAATAATCTTGATTAATATTTTTCTTCTAAATAAGATAAGTATGCTTATCACAAATAATTTTTTCAAATACTTATTTGATTCTGTTTTTGATTGGAGTGTCATACCTTCTCTTCCAAATTGTTAAAATAAGAAATAAAATTTTCCAGTGTATATTATTTAAAATTGCAAAACATTTTCAGAATTTATCAATTGATTGCTAATGATCAAATATTAATGCTCATTTTATAAATATATAAAAGTTCACAATTAATAGCAATTAATCATAAATATTTTATGAACATTTTAAATCATTTCTATTATTCTGTTTGTTGAATTAACAGTAGTCTTTGAATAACAAAAGTACTGTCAAAGGTAATTTGCTTAGCATTAATAATTGTGAATTTTATAATAAGAGAAACTCTATAAATTGATTAGGTGATAAACTTCACATGTTGTAAATAGCTTGGATTCTCTTTAATTTGTAGATGTGACATTAGAAATGGAATTATTATATGTTGTAGACGTTAGATTAGCTTATTGATAATTATTGACTGTGAAATATGTAGTTCCTTTGGTCCAAGATGGGATAATCTTTATTAATAGAAAACTGAAACTAATTCACTAAATAACATTAAAATTAACTGAATCCATATTTTATTAATACTGTTAACAAATAATAATTATTTTGAAGTTTATGCCAATCAAATTTAAGTTATAGATGATCTTGTTTTTAGTACCAATTATCAAATAAACACAAATGTAATTAATTGAATTTGTTAACAAACAAGTTTTAATATTTGATATGTAATTATTTCTAAAAATATCTTATTGTTTCGCAATGCTGCAATTGCTAGTTTTGTGTCACTTTGCAGCATCTATAAGTAAGCAATTAAATTTTTAATCATATGTATAAAAGTAAACTTTTGATAAATTTCTTCATTCTTAGATGCTTCAATAAATTGTTTATCTGATTTTAGATTTTTATTTAAGCCATTTATTAATTTTTAAATAAAGATTTAAGATGTTCTGGTGTGCAGCTATCTTCTTATTTTATGAAAATTTCAAATACAAGAGAAAAGTAATGCATATTTACTGAGTACAAACTGCTTAAACTCTTACTAACATACAGATACCAAGCTTTAGGTTCATACAGTACTTTAATAGATAATATATATTATAAGATTATAATAGATTCTAAAAGATATTTATTAATTATACAAAATATATATATCGATGTCATAGTTCATAAAAAAGTTCACATCATATTATGGATTTTAATTTATATTCAATTTAATGCAACTTTTATCTATTTCATTAATAGTTATAAAATCAAAATCAATTTCTTTTAGTATAAAATATACTAAAAAAATCTTTAATATTTTTAATATACTTACAACTTTTAATAAATATATTTTCATGAAAATACTTTCTATCACAAGAACTTTTCAGAAAGATATAATAGAGGAAAAAATTATATAATCTTAATGATTTTCTATTAATTTAGAGAGCATTTAATTGCATCTTTAATGATTTGTAAAATTAAAAATAAGTAGTCTTGTTTATAAATTTAAAATTTATTAAAATTCTGATTTATATTAAGAAAATTTTAACTTGATCCTGTACTGAACAGAGGATTTTCACAATGACAATATATCATAATTGTTAGACCACCAGGACAATATACTAATTATTAAAATTACAATTATTTCTAAATCTGCCTATAAAGATCCTTTCAACTAGTTTAGATTATATAATATATATTCTAAGTTATAAATTGGTTTATATAAAGAAAGGAAAGGAGAAAAAAATCTTTCTGAATTTAAATACAAGTATATTATTGTATATAATGTTCATTTGGTTTCAGCTTTAAACTTCTATTTATAGATCAATATATATAAAAAAAAAAAAAAAAACAGAATGTGACTAAAAATACTGGAAATATTTACAAAAATCAGAATATTACAGAATAAACTGCTTAAGTTATTCAATATAAATTTTTTGTCATGAATAATTTTTATTTAAATTATAATTTAAATAAACTGAGAAATATCAGATATTCATTAATTTTTATCTAAAATTATTTTAATAAAAAAGGTAAAAAATTATTAAATATAAGTAAAGTTTTTATCAACAGTAAATAATAATATAGCTATATTTAATGAAAAACAGACTTTCAGATGATGATCATATATGTATAACAAAACAGCTGTAAAAAATATTAAAATTTTCAAATTGCAACTATCCTGTAATGAAATCATATCCAAACTTCAAAATTAATAGGAAAATAACAAATTATGATAAATAAAGCTTTACTACAAAATTGCAACTATCCTGTAATGAAATCATATCCAAACTTCAAAATTAATAGGAAAATAATAAATTATGATAAATAAAGCTTTACTATAAGAATTATGGGAAATATATTCTAAAATACTTTTGGTCTTGG
This sequence comes from Olivierus martensii, assembly GCA_000484575.1. Lineage (NCBI taxonomy): Eukaryota > Metazoa > Arthropoda > Arachnida > Scorpiones > Buthidae > Olivierus > Olivierus martensii. Next base: position 33,749 of record AYEL01073143.1, on the reverse strand, counting down.
CTCAGTAAGCCATGATGTAAATGTTAAAATTTAAATTTTTGTGTTCTATAATAGAATAATTCATTTAATTATTGATGATGTAATATTGAATCATTCTAAATACAGGAAATTATTTAAAATTTAATTCCAAAATGTAATAGTTTTGTATATTTGTCTGTAATAGAACAGGATAAAGTTATTAGCTATGCTTCTACAAAGATAAATCAACTGAAATTTGAATACTGTATAATGTTATATTTCAAAATATTTTCTAAAGGAGAAATGACACCACAAGCAAAATAATAATATAAGAGCATTTTTTTATATTGTCAAAACTTTTCAAATGACTATACAATCACTTGTGTATGACAATTAAAAAAATTTACTATCCAATATTTAGAACAGGTGCGTAAGAGAGAGAATAATAAAATTATGTAAAAATTCAAATAGCCTTTTTTTATTCTTGGTATACTTTTCATAGATGTGAACAAATCTTACATAAGATTACTTCTTATTGAAAATAATTAAAAATATTTATTAGACTTTTTTTTTCATTATAATTGAATGATATGAATCTCAATCACCATGTTAAATCTGAATAAAATGATGAATAGCTCTCTTCACAATAATTTCATCTACCATACACAAAATTCAATCTAAGACAACATTGTAGAAAAGTTTAGTATGCTTTGATAACAAACATTCAGAGAAATATTTTCAGCTTTTGAAAACAATCATCAGTTCCATTAGCTAAATCAAATATTTTTAAATTCTAGAATATCACTAAATGACAAAACTAAAAACACTGCTTAACTTATTATATATTAACTTGTTATTATTATTATCTTTGACTGTAATTATTCTAGAATATTTTTAGAATTAAAAAAATCACTATGATTTACTTTGATAACTTTCTAAAGCCAAAAATGTTTACACTATGTTTATTATTAAACTGTTCTGACTTAATCTTTCTTATCAATGTTTAGATTGGATTTTGAGTTAATGCTGAATAGTTGGAACTGTATATAATGAGTAAAGGAAGAGATTAAAACAATCATTGTGATTTACAAAATGGCTATTAAAATTACAAACTTTAGGATTTTTCATATCTTATGCAACCTATATATAAATCTACCTAAGTAAAAGCTCTTCTAGTCAGAAAGAAAAAAATTATTGTCAGAAGTTTTTTTTTTTAACTCAAAGAATCATTTTCAGTATTCAATAGCCTAATATTTAAAACAAATGTTAAAACTAATTATTACAGAAAGCAAAAGATTGTGTGTTAAAAATATTTTCTGATAAAGTATTCTGTCAGTTTTTGCCACTATGCATTAAATAAGGCAGCAGCAAATTTTAACATATATATGAATAATTGTAGAAAAAATCATCTTATTTGATACTAACAATTTACATATTAAATTTGAATTTATAAAAATACTAAAATCGAAGCATTATTATTAATAATAATTTGATAAAGATTTATATAAAATTTAGCTTAATAAATGTCTATAAAATAATCAACATAAAATATATTATTAAAATAGTTATGTATATGAATAAGCAAATCTTTCATAATTTGTAGTTTATTTTTTGTACATATTATATTGTGCTGACTAAAAGATGCTAAATTAATAAGAATTTCTTTTAAGTCATTTTCAATATCACGAGGCCTGTACAGATTTTTATAAAAATTAATCAGATAATCAATTTAAAAAATATTTAGAAAAGTTTCAGAAAATAAAACAATTTAAAAATGAAAGATATTCAAAGTTGTGGGAGTTAAAAGATATCATGCAAGACATCTTGTGACTTTCCCTTTACATTTAACAAAAACCTATCAATTTGATCAAAAAAATTATAAATGTAACTTAGAAACAGAACTTACCTTATTAAATTTTCACTGTCAGCACTTATGAGCAGACCAGTTGCTTCAATCATACTACAAAAATTCTTTTACTTTTTTAAATGGAGAAGTGCTTTCGGTTTATTCGCCATCTTCAGCTCTTAATATAACGTTCGTTTTTTACATAGAACATCAATTCTGAAATTAAAGTCTACAATTCTATTCTTTTTTGTAGTTTAAATTTAGAACATACAAATATTGAAAAGATTTTTAAACCTTGGTTCCTTTACACGTGTTTGTAAGATTTTCGTTAAACACTGAGAACACTAAGATTTTCGTTAATAATAAGTACAAATTATTCATAGCAGAGGAAATAAAAATCTACAAAGGTAAGCCTAATGCGATGATTATTAACTGCTGTTTATACAGTTTTTATAGAGTCCATTGAGGGTTTATATTTTAATGCGTGTTCCCTTTCAAGGCATACCTCCATGGTTTTTCCAAGCTATTTATTTGTCTGTCGTTAATAATCGTCTCATTAGGCTTATTAACCACAGACAAGTAAATAGCTTGGAAAAACCATGGAGGTATGCCTTGAACGGGAACACGCATTAAAATATAAACCCTCAATGGACTCTATAAAAACTGTATAAACAGCACAAAATAGATAGATCTTAATTATTTTCCATTTTAATTTTTAATTTCATATATTTTATTTAAAATTCCAGTGTTTGACGAAAATCTTACGAACACGACAGACAAGTAAATAGCTTGGAAAAACCATGGAGGTATGCCTTGAATGGGAACACGCATTTAAATATAAACCCTTAGTGGACTTTATAAATAGCAGAAAATAGATAGTTCTTAATTATTTTCTATTTAACTTTTTAATTTCATATATTTTATTTAAAATTCCAGTGTTTAACGAAAATCTTACGAACATGTGTAAAGGAACCAACGTTTAAAAATCTTTTGAATATTTGTATGTTCTAAATTTAAACTACAAAAAAGAATAGAATTGTAAATTTTAATTCCAGAATTGATGTTCGGAATCTTTTGAATATTTGTATGTTCTAAATTTAAACTACAAAAAAGAATAGAATTGTAAACATTAATTCCAGAATTGATGTTCTCTGTGTAAAAAACGAACGTTATATTAAGAGCTGAAGATCGCGAATAAGCCGAAAGCGCTTCTGCTAATTCCAGAATTGATGTTCTCTGTGTAAAAAACGAACGTTATATTAAGAGCTGAAGATGGTGAATAAGCCAAAAACACTTCTCCATTTAAAAAAGTAAAAGAATTTTTGTAGTATGATTGAAGAAAATGGTCTGCTGTGTGTAAAAAACGAACGTTATATTAAGAGCTGAAGATGGCGAATAAGTCGAAAGCGCTTCTCCATTTTAAAAAGTAAAAGAATTTTGTAGTATGATTGAAGCAGCTGGTCTACTCATTAGTGCTGACAGTGAAAATTTAATAAGGTAATTAAATTCCATATAGAGCAGTAAAGCACATAAGTAAAAAGTTTTAATTTATTGATAATGACTGTCAGCAATATACAGAAAAGGCCCAGGGTGACCATGTATCCTCATGAATATCCATATTCATGAGGTACTTGGTCATCCTAGATCACTCTTAAATAAAAATTGGGAATTCAGTTTGTGAAACACAAATTTGAAGTTTGACTTGAATATGATATTTAGAAAAATGTTTTATATATATATATATATAAGTATGATTGAAGCAACTGGTCTGCTCATAAGTGCTGACAATGAAAATTTAATAAGGTAATAAATTAAAAATCTGTTTTTTCTTTTTTTATAGATAATCCAAAATATACCATATTTATTCGAATCTAAGCCGCCATCAATTCCAAGCCACACCCCAAATTCTCAACACGTTTTTGGGAAAAAATAACAAATAGTGTAAAAAGGTTTATCGATATCCGATATTTACGAAATTAAAAAAATTTTAAAATGGAGAACTAATAAGAAGTGAATAATTAATTTATTTTACCAGTATTAAAAACTTTTAAATACATACATGAACATGTAATTGCTCTAACTGTCAGTATCATGTTCCGAAAATGATTTGTCACTCCCATTGTCACAGCTGACTTTGGCTGGTGCCGGCATTGCCATTTTCCCACACGGTGTTGTCTTCCGTGCCATCCAATGCATTTGTTATGCAACATTTTTAAAAGAATGTATTATAGTCTCTTTGGAAACTTTTTTCCAGACAACAGATATCTATTCTGCAATTTTCGAAGCACTTGCCTTCTTGATTTTCCCGGAAGTAGTTAAAGGGTGATAAAAAAAAAAAAAAAAGTAATTGTGATAGTTAGCTAAAAAAATATTTAACTGGAACATATCATTTCTAAATTTCATAAAAAATCTACTAATTAGAATACGAAAGTTATCATCAATAGAATACACAATATAATATAAGCTGCACTTTTATTCTAGAAAATAGGTTAATGATGATACCATTAGAAATTTATTTTTGGAATCTTACTCTAATTATATATAATTAAAAACACAAACACAAACAATATGCAGGGAGAGGAAATATAAAATTTACAAGTAATTCAAAATTTGATCACTATATTTCTTTTAATATGTAAATAATAAAAAAAATCTATAAACAATATGTCTCTTTCCACAAAACTGTTTATAAAAGCAAATCAAACAACCAAAAATACAAAATTTAATGAAAATTATGTACAATATCCACATAATAAATTTTCAAAATATTTTATATAAAACTTCTTGTTCATTATACTTCATACTTATACAAAATACAGTTCTGGTTGAATAAAAATATGCAAGGTATTTCATTGTATAATATTGATTAAAATACAATATATTGATATTTTTAGTCTGCTTTCCAAAGGAAATGGAGGCTTATAAAATGGGGGCCAATGTCTGTCTATGTCCCTCATCAATAACTTTTAAATTAATTATCAGATGTTTGCAAAATTTGATAGTGATTGTTCTGCCAATTGAAGATGATCTTGATGACATAGTCTTTAATCCTGTAGGATAAAATTTCATTTTTATTACATTATTTTTATTAATGTAATAAAAATGGCCCTTAATAAACTGTAATAATAATGTAATAATAAACTTAATTTTTGATAAACTGTTAATAGTTTATATTAGTGTCAATAATTGGTATTAAGTTTAGCAGTGTAGGGATAACATACACTGCTAAACTTAATACAATGAGAAATGCCCTATCTCAGCAATGTGATGTCATCATGTCATCTATGCTAAAAAAATTAGAAACACAAAACCAATGGACTCCAATGCAAAATAAATGACACTTTTGGAAAGTAAGCTATTTTAGTTCTTTCTGAAACTTCTTGTTAACATATTTTATCAAATTTATTAAATTATTAATGAATTTTCGGTATGATATCCAATTTTACATAGCTACTAGTATTATGCTATATTTATCTGTGTGACTTAATTGGTTAATTCACCCAAAAAATTTCTATATATATATCTCCAATAATGCTTAAATTCAACAAATGAATGGGTATATTAGCAAATGAAATTTATGAGCATATTTTAAGCAGAGAAAAGAAAATTTAAGGCCATAAATAGATTTTTGCAAAAAAGTAAATTGTTAAATGAAATTTTCATTCACGTATGGAATGTGAATGAAAATTTATGGATTATGTTTTGGAAATTCAACAAAATGAGATTTATGCATCCACATATCTCTGAAACTGCATAAATTGGGGGCTTATTGTACAACAAAAGGATTTAGCCCTAATAAAGTGTTTTTCATTATAAATATAAAGCATTTATTTGTATAAAATTAAGCAGTTGAGTCTTAATATATCCATTCCAAATAAGACAAATTCAATATCATATACTGTATCTTGAAAAATAACTATTTAATATAAATCAAGATATATTATATTTTCTAGAAAATTATAATCCAGTACAAATCATTTTTATATTGATACTAATAAACAAGGTAACATTATGCTGCATAATATCTTCAAACAATATTGAGATATAAAAATTAATACATAAGAAAATCAGATTCTTTTCTGATTATTTATTATATTAAATAGAATTCATTTTTATTATATCTATTATAAATGTATTTTTTTTTTATAGTATTTTGTTAAACATATGTTGTTTTGAAAAAACCAATAAAGCATTTTGTATATTTCTCAGTGACTATGTATCTGATATCATTATATCCCCAGTTCCAAAGTATTAGATATGATTACCTTATTAAATTTTCACTGTCAGCACTTATGAGCAGACCAGTTGCTTCAATCATACTACAAAATTCTTTTACTTTTTTAAATGGAGAAGCACTTTCGGCTTACTCGCCATCTTCAGCTCTTCAGCATCAAGAGCTGAAGATGAAGAGTAAGCCAAAAGCACTTCTCCATTTAAAAAAGTAAAAGAATTTTGTAGTACGATTGAAGCAACTGGTCTGCTCATAAGTGCTGACAGTGAAAATTTAATAAGGTAATTAAATTCCGTATAGAGCAGTAAAGCATGTAAGTAAAAAGTATTAGATATGTTTACATTTTAATGTATGTGAGTGAAGAAGAAAGAGAAGGGAAGCCATTTTCTGATGTTGTCTCACATGACAAAATATCTGGATCCAGTGCTGACTTATGTCCCTATATTATTTTCTCTAGTAAGCTAAAGATTTTATAATTAATAAAAAATATTTACCAGAATCATTCCCTCTTCCAAATTTTGGTAAAGGTACTTCCATACCTAAAGTTAATAAAACAAAATATAATTAAATTTTAATATTATGAGTTCTTAAAAATTAACTTAACAGTGTAACAGTGATAACAGAAATTAACTTATCACTGTTAAGTTAATTTAGATTAAGTTAAGATTATACATATTAAGTTAGATTTTAAACTTCGTGTTAATTACTTTTGAAATTAAAATGATATTTATAATAATTTTTCAAGTGATAGCAAAATTTATTATTAATATATGATATTCAATTTATTTTACAAATTCTTACTTGAATTCAGTGTTTCTAATTTTACTGGAAGACCTGCCTGTGCTGCTGCTATTAATTTCAATGCAATGTAGAACTGACTTCTACCAAAGTGTCCCAATCGTTTTGCACCACATATGTCAGTAATCTGAAAAATTTTATCACATGTTATTTCTCAAATTAATTATACATATAAAATTCATTAATAAACAAAAATTATTAAAAATATATTTTAACACAATCATGCCAAAATATTAAGAAAATTTGGGGCTTAAGGCTGAATATGTAAATTTGTTAGTAAGTTCAAATCTTATACAGTCAATGAGAATGTCTCAATGAATATCTGTTTTCCCACAAGGCTAAATATCAACATAACAAAATCCATTGGTTTTAAAAACATTTAATTAGTGCTGTTCAAAATTGACATTGTTATGTCATGATGATGATGTCAATTTCATGAACAAAAGAACTTTGGAGCACTAATACTTCATATTAGCTGATAAAATTATTTCTAAGTAAATTTTTCTTAAAAAAGTAAAAATAATATATAAAATTGGAGACAGCATGTTGTTCTAAAGAAACAAATTACCAATTTGAAATTATGGTAGACTTTATGAGCCAGCATTAAAACTAACTTACCAGAAAACTGAACAATAATTGTACTGCAAAGGATAGCAGAATGAATGGAAAATGCTAGCATATTTATTAAATTCTAATGGCATTGTTCCATCAAAAATTTTTCAGAAATGGAAAAAGTAAGTAATGTGTCATACATAATATACATAATGTTGCAATAATTTAGTTAGGTTAGTGTAGTTAAGCTGCCATATCGCACGAGAGATATACTTTATCTTGTTATTAAGGCACAGTCAATTGCACCAATAACTCCTGGAAACTATACATATTCTATAAACTTTTATTTTATTGAACACTGTTCTGCTTTAGATTGGGGAAATTTTTCTTATCAAAAAATGATGCAACAGCCAAACTTACAGAAATAATAAATCTACTGATAATTTTTTAATCATTACAAAACTTATATATTCTAATTGAAGCTAATTAGGGGATAACATTGAACCAAATATTCCAAGCCAAATTAACCCCTAGCATAATAATTAGACTAGAATTTTTAATTTAATTTTCCTGAAATAAAATTTTGCCAATGCACTGGAATCATCAAACCTGGACCTTTGGGATAGCACCCAACTCCTTACCAGTTAAACCATAGTGGCATCTGGCAGAATTTCATTTTGGGAATCATATGTAATGATCAATTTGGAAACTTATCAGCCAAGGCCAATACTAGATCCAAGGTGGGTTATCTAGTATTGGTCTTGTTTGATAAGTTTCCAAATTGATCATTACATAAGCTTCCCAAAACTGCCAGAATGATAGACAGATCCCAGAATTCTGCCAGATGCCACTGTGGTCTAACTGGTAAGGAGTTGGGCACTATCCCAAAGATCTTAGTTTGATTCCAGTGTGGTGGCAAAATTTTATTTTGAGAAAATTAAATTAAAAAGTTTAGTCTAATTATTAAATACTAGATGGTGCCACCTTAGATTTTAAAATTAATTAATTATTAACTCAACAGATGGTAGCACTATAGCCTTGATTTCAAAAATTAATCATTAAAATTAAAATTTAATTCAGAATTATTACACTAGGGGTTAATCTGGCTTGGAATATTTGGTTTAAGAGAGTTATATCTTGACTAACAATTCTTTGATAAGAGCCAGTGGCAAAAAATCTACACACAATTAATACCTAGAATTAAAACAATAATTTATTTAGAAACATTAAATTTGTATAAGAATTTTAAATTTGAAAGGGTTAACATGTTTTTATTATATTAATATAAAACTAATAATAAAAAATATATTATTGCATTTTTTTTTATAGTGTTTAAAAGTTTATAGGAAATTTAATTTCTCCTATGTTTTGTTATTTAATTATAAAACTAGAGCATTTTAATTATACTGGAAGAGAATTACATTTGTTGAGTAATTGTGATATTTTAAAATTATATATTATTATTCTTGAAATGTAAAGAAAAATGCAATATACTGTACTTTCGTTTTAATACTAAATGAAGTTTTTCAATTGATTTTACGTACCAAAAAATTTCTTAAATCATCTAAATAATTGGATAAAAACACAATCTGATAATTCAAAAGCACTTTTCCTGTCTCAAAAAAAAAAAAAAATAAAATAAAAAATATATAAACTGATTCCTCATAGAATATCTCATTTTTCTATAACAACATAATAATAATATAGTAGAAGTGATATCTGTCATCTTGCACAATCTAAACATTTGTGAAATGTACTGTAATGGTTACTCTTTAGCAGTTGATATTTTACAGCCAAGACCAATTATTACACTTTGCAGATATTTGCAGTGATAAATAATTGGTCATTATACATCACCATTTGTTAGTTCAGCCTCATAAATTTTATTTGATGTTCATTCAGTGATGTTATTTTTACCATATGATTGATGTAATCGATTGCTTATTTATAAACATGCATTCAGCCTTACGCTTCTGGAAAGATTTGTATAATTTTGCTGATTATAAATCACTTTATTATTATTTGATTAGATTTTCATATTTCATAAATCAAACAGCATTAATAGCAGCTCAGTTTCTTTTTATTTTAAAATTACAAACGTTTTTGGCTATTAGGCCATCATTAGGAATAATAGCCAAATATGGCCAATAGAATGTAACCTGATGATGGCCTAATAGTCAAAAACATTTCTAACTTTAAAATAAAAAGAAACTGAGCTGCTATTAATGAAATATGATTATAAATATAAGCAGTTGTGAATAACATTTTATATATTTGCTGATTATAAATCATTTTACTATTATTTGATTGTTATTTTTATAATTTTTTTTAAATTCAAATATTTTCATAATAAAAAAATTGGCCTAAGATAAAAATAAGGTGACAATATTACAGAATAATTTTGATGCCAATAAAAAAAAATGAAAGAAACTTTCATTAAATCTGGTATTTTCTTATCCAAATTTATGAGTATGGAGAATTTCTGAAAATATCTGTATATCAATGAAGAAAAAAATAATGAATTTAAATAGTTTAAATAAAATTTAATATATACAATAGGTTAAAATTTAAAATAATATGGTGAGTTTATCCCTTATCCACAGAACTATTCTAGTTTTCTCCAGTCAATTCCAAAAAGATTTTAAAATTTAAATTGGCCCATTGATTAAAAAGGTTGCTCACCCCTGATCTAAATCATTGTAAATTGTAAATATTTTTACTGCAGACTGCTCCGACTCTCATTTTCGAAATCTGTGGATGATTGCTACGCAAATATTTTAATAATATTAATTTAAATACTGTATAACCATTACTGTTAACATTAAATTTGAAAATTTGGCATAAGATAACAAATATATGCACTATTATTTATTAATACATTTTCAATGTAAATTATCTTAAAGAATTAAATTAAAATAGTAATGAATAATTATGCAATGAATTAATGAAGATTTAAATGCATTATTTATTTATTTGTTTCATTCTGGTAATAATGTTTTACAGCTAGAATGAGGAACGATTTTGATATTTATTATAATTTCCTTTCTTTCATTCGTTAAATATATAAGCTAAATTCTGAGTTATAATTTTTTATGACTAATATTTTAAAATATTTGCACAACTATACACAGATAAATTATTTTCTTAGTTTCACTTAAGAAGCAATATGAATTCCGTATTTAATCAAATTTAACCTATTTTTCTATTGCAGATTATCTCGACTGCTTCAGTCTGGAATAATTGACAAATTTGAGAATCATGGACAAAGCGTTCAAAGACAAAGCACTTCTGAGTTCCGCCCATTAATATTAGAAGATTTTCTAAGTCCATTCGCCCTTTTGTTTATAGGATACATCTTATCATTTACTTGTTTACTTATCGAATTAATTATAGATAAACGATTTTGATTATAAATTCCGAAACAAAGTCCATGTATTGGATAAGCCTAACTGCTACAGACCCATAAGTGTTTTTGCCTGTAATGGATAACGTTTTAGAAAAGGTACTATTTGATAGAATTATCTACTTTTTGCATAAAAGCAAACATTTGAATAAACTGCACTTCACAAAATACCCGTATTGATGCCATTCTCATATTAAAAAGCATTATCCAAAATACATTTTTAAGAAACAAATTTCTCTACAAGGATCTATCGACGTTTCCTCTGCATTTGACCATGTTAAAAAAATAAAACTAAAATAATTTTAAATAGGTTATCAAAATGGAGGAGGATTGCAAATTAAAATTTAATGCAGCTAAAACTAATTAATGTTAGTCACAAGAAAATTAAAAATTAACCGCCCAAGAATTTACTTTCAAGATAAAAAATTAAATTATTAGAATCGAATTAAATCTTGGCTGTGTCATAGATAAAAATCTCTCTTGGACATCACACATTAAATCTATCCTCATCAAGACAGAAATTTTAATTTACATGCTAATTAGAGTAGCAGCACTTCGCTGGGGTCAGCGAAGTGCTGCTACTCTAATTATTACACTTTCACACACTGTTTTCGATCTTTTATTGCATAATATAAAATGTAGGAAATAAATATTTTATAGCACTTCGCTGGGGCCTTCATGTTGGAGTCCTTTTACCTGGTCTTATGTATGGTTGTCTAGTTTGGGGAAAATCTCTGTCTAAACTTAAAATTCGGTAATAAAATTCCAAAGATGAGTAATCATTAAATTAATAAAAGGATACAAAACAATTTCCAGAGAATCTGCTTTTATTCTTGTCTAGTTTGGGTAAAATCTCTCTACATAGCCTTATTCAAAAAATGTTGATATTTTCTATGCCAAAAAGGGTATTTTTAAATGCAGCTCACTAGAATACAATATTGATAGAGTAGCTGAATTTCGATTCCTTTCCCATTCAGTTTAAAATCACTTAGATGCCATAAAAATTTAGAATGACACTCAAAACACAAAACTTTTACTGACGGTTCTTGTTCTCCCAACGGACAGGCTTTTTCTTTCTAAACGACTACCAGGTTATTCAATGTTCAGATTTTAAATTGAAACCAAAATGTACTATTACAAAAGCTGAGGCCTAGGCAATGAAGAAGCCTCGAGTATTATTAATTAAAAAACAACAAATTCATAATATTTTATTAAATTCTGACTCTCAAATTATTACCTACAATGGATATTTCTAGAAGTGGACAGTTTTATAACTTACCAAAGGCAGGCCAAACCATTTGGAGTTCATTGGGGGTGAATCCGGATAAGTACGATAATAAGTCAAGGTTTTAGTCACTAGTCCCACTAGTTGAAAATGCTTATGATGGAGTCCGGACCAGCCCATTATCCCCGTTCCCCCATAATCTGGCTGGTCCCTCTGCAAAGGCAGGATTGGCTACATGGAAACGCTTCGGCTTTACAGTCTGGAGGACCCGGGTTCCAGTCTCGGGTCTCATCCCTTGAAAATACTAATCATGTGGTCCGGGCCCGGTCCATCGATCCCGGTCCTCCACAATACGGCTGACCCCTCTGCAGGGGTGGGCAGCCTGTGGAATTGCTTATTTCGCCCCGCCACATGGTATTCTTCCAGAATGCCGTGTGGCATATAAAAAAGGAACCCTCCGCAAGAAGGGACAGCTTGCAGAATGCCGTTTTGTCCCCTCATCTAGTATTCTTATCAAATGAAGAGTGCCGTCATCTGTTTATAAAATAACGTACAATGTATCATATCAATTGGACTGAAACATAATGGAGATTGAACTCCTTAGCGATGAGTCCAGATTTGCTTTTGGGTGAGATTTCTGGCGTTCACTGACCTGGAGAGAATCGGAAAAATGCTATCTTCCCTTTAATATTTGAATAAGAGACTTATGATGTACATAGTTTGATGGTTTGACATGATATTTTGTTGGATGGCGGGTTAGATCTAGACTTGTTTTTTTGTCAACAGATGATCCATTTTCCATTCTATTAGAACACTAAGTGACGGAGAGAAATAAGCCCTTCCGGCCGACTCTTGTTTCCAAGAGGAAACATCAATGCCAGAATGTATAGAGACCTTAGACTTCATTGTTCGCCCAAATTCAGATGAATAATATAATTTTCATTCACAGTAAACGAAACATTTTCCACATTACCGTGAAAATGAAACCCTAGTTCATATTGATGAAACAACTAACTATAAAACTACTGAACACGACAGTGTCGTTGTATCTTCAACTCCTTCCAAGACCTTATCAGTTCAGAAAATTCTTTGCAGGAAAATTAATCATTGCTGCCAACTGTAATCAGAAATAATTTCAGCGTGAAAGCTCGCTGTAGGTGATGCTTTGTTATAAAGCTCACCTTATTCCATATTAAGATATTTTGGCTATTTCACTTTCACACACTGTTTTCGATCTTTTTTTGCATAATATAAAATGTAGGAAATAAATATTTTATAGTCACTATTTTTAGTATTTCTTTAAATTGTAATATAACAAATATTTTCTTTAAATTTTAGAAAAAATTATCTATGGTGGATATTTATTAGGCAATTGAAGAGACTGATCTCAAAACGCCTTCTGTCCATTGTTGTTAATTTTCAGAAGCAAAATATGAATTGAGAAAATATTTCATATGTGAATGATTATCTGCTACCGGATATCTGTTTCTAATTCATATACATGCACTCCTCAGTAGAATCTTGAAATCAATCGTCGTTAGTTTTTAAATACACGATGACTAAATATAATGATGTTAATGGAAACTTGCTAAGTCCAAGGACTGAACATATTTTCAATTACACTGATTTTTCATTAGGGGAAAAACTAAATTTATTTTGATTTAAGTATTAAAATGCACTCGATTCTCGGTATTCGAGGATTCCCTATTCACATATTCGAGTATTCCCGAAAATTTATTTGTAACCACAGATTCGATTTTCGCGGCACTTCCGCGCTTGTTCATGGATTATCGCTGACCGGCGAAAATACCGATATAACTGTTACTCTTACTCGTAATCTCTGTCGTTCTGCCTGAAAAGTCTCATTATCTATCGTTGCATACTCCACAGATCGGAGGTAGGCCAAAAGCTTATTGTTATCGTTTGCAGTTCCCACAGAATAATATGGCTCGATGTTTAAACGCAGCTTCAAATTCAGGCAAATTTATGCGCTTAACTTCCTGCACATTTATTCCTTACGCCGAGATTTTTTAAAATCTGAGGCAAAAAGCGACGCAGACAACCCTGATACAGTTTTTCAACGAAATTCAGGAAGACAGTGTATCAGCTGCCACATCAAACAACGACCTATCAAAACTAATATTTTATGTACTACATGGTTAAAGTTTTAAAAAATTAAATAAATATTACAATTATTATAATAGTGTAGACAGTACTGTAATGCACATTGAATAAGGTGTTTTTAAACAAAAATACACAGATAAAGCAAGGATGAAGGTGTTGGGAAGAAACGTTCGCAGGAACCTATTAAAACTCTATATTTCCCATAGGCACAATGGTTCAGTATTCGCGAAGAATTTACAGAACGTAACTACCGCAAATAACGAGAATCGACTGTAATAAAAATAAATGTTTGAATTTTCCCTTGAGTACAATGTAATCTTGGGGAACTTCAAACATTTACTCTTATTACTTCATAGGGAAGTTATGGGACCTTCCCCATGATTACATTATACTCATGGGAAAGGTCCCAGAATATGTAATTAATCATTCCAAATTAGGAACTACTAAAATTCAGAAAAATAACTTTTCCTTTAACAATAAATAAAAAATTCGCAAGAAACTTAAATTTTTAATGTTATGATTTCATTTCGATAGCTTCTAACATGCAAATTAATAACTAATATAATAATTTTACCTATAATAAACACGACAAAGTTCCCACAACAAATTTATTGCCAACAGTAATAGCAGTTTATTTTTTTCCGCCCTGCTGGTAGGATTAGGGAAACCCTCTGCTCATGTGCAAAGGACTGAGCAAGTTTTCATCATGACTGTTCTCTGGACTGAGCAAGTTTTCAAAAGTAAAGTAAATGATCATGCAGGAACGCTCTGCACAGTGCATGATCATTTCTGACTACTATTGCAATGTGGAATATCAACATTTAAGTCCAAACATCATATATCGCTAATACAAAGATGCCTGTCAGAAAACATAGTATATTTTACCCCATGTCTATCAGCCCCTAAAAATATACGCAACTTATTTTCGGACTATTTCTATTTAAGAAATAAATATGAAATGTTTTCAATCCAACTAAATTTATCATTCTATTAAAATAGCACGACTATTTTAATCTGAAATATATTTGATCAATTTGAGAATCTTGGACAAAGTTTAAAAGGTGACTTTCCGTTGTGATCTGACCATTAATTATAGAAGAATTTCTAAATCCTTTCGCCCTTCTGCTTACAGGATGAATATTTTCTTTTATTTGATTAACCACCGAAGTAACTATATTTATGCTAATTCGATTATACTTACTTTAAATTCATCGAAACAAAAACTTTGTTAAGAAAACCGTAATTATTTTCATTAATTAATATCGAATAAGCTTTCTTTCACGTAATTAAATCAAAATTATATTTTAATTTTACAAAAGATACCAGAATGGTTTTATTAGTTTTTATGAAAGCATAATATAAAGCTATCAATGTTTTTAAAATGTATTATAAATGTAAGTAAATAAAAGTTATTTAGATTGCTTAGAAATCTAAATACTGTTGGATTAAAAAAAATCTACGAAGTTGCAAAGAGAAGGATGTGCTAATTTTCAGTTGTAACTTTGAGAAAATCGGAAATATATATTAGAAATATTTACTTTATAATTGTTAATTCTTGCGTTGTCTGCAAGAAGCCAAAATATATTCATGAATTTAAAATACACATTTAACAATAAAAATTTGTTCAAAAAATATATTTAATAATTCGAATTCGAGTAATACAAAATCTGATTTTTAAATCCCGAGTACACGGAATTAATGAGATTTTTGCTGTAATACTATGATAATTTTAACTAAATAAATATATTTATTAGAAAATAATGAAATTATCCATTTATACTGACTTGATAAAGAATTTGTACAATAAAGTAGATAGAAACAAACGGAAAAAACTTCATACAAAAAATTTAAGTATAGTATCTAGTAATGAAATATTAAATTATTATTCATGGTTTTTCATGCCACTAATCTCCTCATATTAGTCATTTAATTTATGCCTATTTTTATATACTTTTCTTTTGATTTAACGCAGGTGTTTTGTCATTTCTTCTCCCGTCAATTTTAACATATTATAAAGAATACCCTTTTCGTTTTTCAGTAATTCGTTTGGTTTACCAAATTCTTCAATTTTTCCATCTTGTAAAACCTGAAAAAATATTTCAGTTTTCAGTTGATTTTCATCATTAAATCGAAGTGAAGATTTTTATCATCATTATATAAAAACAATTATTTTTATATTATTGTATTTTAAGGAAAAATTACCAAAATTCTATCCGAATCCATAATAGTTTGTAATCTGTGAGCAATTGTAAGAATAGTAGAAGAAGCAAATTTTTCTCGAATTGTTTTCTGGATCAAGGAGTCTGTTCTGTTAATATAAAAACTGTTTAAAATATATTGTTTATTAAAACTGTCTGAAAATTTTTAATTATTTGTAATAATAAAAGACAATGTTAAGTGGCTGCTGTCAGTCATAAATTCTTAGAAAAAAGATTTGATATCTTGAAATTTTAACCGCACATCCACAATAGTAATGGATATTAGATTGGTAAATATGATCAAAATGCATCTAAGATTTTGTTCCCTAATAGAAGGGACTACTTTAAGCCTATTGTAATGCAAGTGTTAATAGGAATTCATACTCAAACACAGGCCGCGTATATCTATCGAGAAGTCCACCAGATTATAGAGGATGAGGATCGATCGCGAAGTCCTAACAACATTATAAATTATTTATGGATTGTAAATCGAATTATGATGATTTGGATAGAAAGCCAATCTCGGACAATTCTCTGATGCTGCTTGTGTTGAGGTTTTGAGAAAACACTTCAAATATCTGTTCGAACATGCTTGTTGCTTAGTTCTTCGATAGCTAAAGAATATTTAAATTTATATTATTAATTTCAGGTTAAAATTATATATCATAAATATAAAAGAATTATTACATTAGCTATGCCACTAAAATTACTAGAATAATAAATCTGAAATTTTTTTACAAGATCCAAAAATAAGGGCCGATCCTCTTTCAACGTCAACGTATCATCATGTACTGTAAATAGTACAATGTCATTAATCTGTGATATAATTGTGTTATAAAAATATGTGTATTCGCCAATTATTTCTGTATATGAGGTAAGGAACACAATATACGTCCATAGAAAGAAGAGTAAATAAAATTTTTATAATGAAAAAGATCAGAAAATTATACGCCAAGATTGCTTGGCTGCGTTGTTTTATGAGGCCTATATGTTTTATATTGCAATATAAGTAAATATAATTATTATTTTTGAGTAATATAGACTATATAATTTCGTTATATATATTTGAATTAAAATCTGAGATGTTAAATATAAGATATATATTTATAAAACATTGTTAAACCGACAGTCATCCGTTACAATCAATGTGATACAATGGATAAATAAAAGAGTAAAAATTGAAAGGCAAGATTCAGATTGTTACTTAATAAATCAGAGTATATTAAAATTAAATGTAGGTTGCGACATTTACTTGATTCTTTATTCTGTAGAGAGGAATGTACAGTATGTGGCTATCTGCCTCATAGAATATTTATAATAATGATAACTACGAACATAATAATGATATTAAGATAGAGAAATAAACATAAATTATACAAATAAATAAAGGCATTGAGAAAATATCTGCTATAATTCCCTCATGATTCTATTCAAAGGATTGGAAAAAATACATAATGAAATTTAACCTTTTTATATTTCTGCATTATCGTCATTAAGATTGATAGCATTTATCTCTTCAATGTCAGAATGAACATTTTTAGGATGAAAAACCCCATCCTATTGTAATTTGAAATTCATAAATCAACTACCGACAAATAAAGAAACTAAATTACATTCTGGACACATTTATATATTATAATTATTATCAGTTATACTTAAATGAAATGATATTTTTTTACTTGTTAAAAAAGAAATTTTGAAATAGAAGAGTACAAGATTACTCTGAATTATGTTGCAATCGGAGTACTGTACTTTATTTTTATTTAATACAACTAATAATATATTTAAATTTCACCAATTTTATTTACGAGATAAATATTTTTTCTGATTATCATACCTTAATGCATAATTATAAAGAACGGAAATATTTTTTCATATATGAAAATCATATGTATATACATATACACACGATAAAGAAGTGACTGATTGTAGTTCATAAATATATAATAATGATATGGATGGGCACTGAATTATGATACAAATATGTGAAGAATATGTAATAATTAAAATTTACGCATGTCACCTTTAATGATTGATATTTTAGTATTTAATAAACGATTATTAAAAATTAAAAAAGAAAAATTCATAAATTTCATCACAATATTCACATGAGCTTATGATTGATTCTGTAAGTATAATCCATCAAGTACAATATGTTAAAATGTCTAACAAAATCTAATATTTGATATATTAATCTGCGAAATTCATTGAGACATAAATCAAGTGCCTTCAAAAACTTGGAATCACTGTTATTAAAAATTTCAATGAAATGACTTTTTTCATTGTTTTATATGATACTCTACTAGTACTTTTATCAAAGTTAATTAAAGATGAAAAACATTTTTACATCTAGCATAAGGAGTTATTGTTTTAAAGTATATAGAAATAACTAAAATTTGTCGTAAAGGTATTTCCAACCGTATTAAATAATATACGCAAAATATAGATAATTATAAATCTTTTCATTAATCATAATTTTCTCCTATATTCTATTAATTTTTAATTAAAAAAATAAATTTCGTTATTGTATTCGAAATTGTTATTATTATAAATATTTTACGTGTTATGAAAGTGTACTACTTGCTAAAGCAAGTAATACACTTTCATTATTAAACTGCCTGGAAATTTAATTGTATATAACTTCTCATTATAGTATACGTAAATAATTGAAGATATTAAAGGTATTAACAAAAATTAACCTCATTTTATCTGTTATCAAGATGACAATTTTGTTTTCCACATTAAATAAAAAACACTGTCATTATATTTCACTTTATAATTTTTTTATGTTTAAAATTAATTATATAAAGATTACTGAATGATACTTAGTGTTATCATACTGTTTATCGATGTTAGCTGTAGCCTCGTCTAAGATGATAATTTTGTTCCGATGAAGGATAGCCCTGGCTAAACAGATCAGTTGTCTCTGTCCAACACTAAAGTTGTTTCCACCTTCTGATAGTTCTGCATCTAATCCACCATTCAGTGTTCGAACTGCATCTATCAAATGTACCTAAAATATATAACATATCATTGTGTACAGGAATCAACAATTTGTAAATTTTTCGTACTTATATAAATACTATTACAAATTAATACAAACGTATATAAATATAAATGTAAATTTTATTTTAAATTAGATTTAATATCACTTACATCTTTCAGAACTCCCCATAAAGTTTCGTCGTCATGCCTGTTAAAAAAATCGATATTTCTTCGGATAGACTGATTAAATAACAGCGGATCCTAAATTTATTTTATATAAATTTATTTTGATTAGGAAAGTGAATATAAACATAGATTTTCTTAAAAAATTTTTAAATTTTTATCTTTTAAAATTTCATACAGAAATTTATTGATAAGAAAATATTTCCTTATCATCATTTATTCAAATTTAGTAAAAAT
Organism: Olivierus martensii; assembly: GCA_000484575.1. Lineage (NCBI taxonomy): Eukaryota > Metazoa > Arthropoda > Arachnida > Scorpiones > Buthidae > Olivierus > Olivierus martensii. The sequence continues at coordinate 14,009 of AYEL01073143.1, read as the reverse complement.
ATTTAAATATACATCGTATTTAAAAGTTTCCTTTCTCTTATCTAAGCTCTTAATTCTCTGTCTCTTGGCTATTAGGAAATAATACCTCTTATCTCACGGAAGCTTTGCTGCAAATATCTGCTTAATGGCAGTGAAGCCACATTTAAGGAGTGGTTCGGTTTAGAATAGGAAAAAGCAGTGTTGCTATATCTCAATTCTTCTTTCTTCAAACTTTTTCTGTTTTTTCCATTTTTAGTGTTATAGATTAAGTGCTTACTTGAATATTTTCAAATAAGCAATTATTCAGTAATTTTTAACTTATTGATAATTAAATGAGTAAGAAAATATACACAGAAACATATTTTATTTGTTACAAAAAACAAAGTTCAATTAAAAAACGTTAACTTTTTATTTGTTTATAATTATCATATTAAAATGTTAGATAAATTTACTTCAAATTAAATAATAATAAAACAATAAATGTCCCCAGTGTTCTCTGCTTGCTGCTATATACACTCGAAGAAGGAGAAACACAAAATTAATTCGAATATTAAATTTAGGCATAATTTAATAATTGATAATACTTTATTTTAAAATAGTTTAAGAAATGCTATTTTTATTGACTATAATATAATAATTAATTAATCAATTCATGAGAGATAAATTTTTATATCTTATAGAAAAAAATTAATCGTAAAAATATAAAATATCAATCCAATTAAATTTACATTAGAACAATATAAAATTCTAAGAAATATCTTCTAATATTATTTTTTAATAATAGTTAATAATTAGTTCCATTGTAGACTTGGTATTTAACATTCAAAAAATTTTTAATTTAATTGCATACCTGTGGTATGATAGAGATTTTACTGCGAAGATCATGTAGACCGATATCTTGAATGGCAATTCCATCTATTAATATGGTTCCTGTTGGTTCTGTCATTCGAAATATTGCAGCTATTATAGAACTTTTTCCTGCCCCGGTACGTCCAACAATTCCTATCTGAAATGAAATTTTATATATATTATGTACCATATGTATTTATTATAGGTGCGTTTATAAAATGACAGTATATGTTTTCAATGATATGAGCTCTTGACAATAATTGATAAAGAGTTAGTAAGTTTGCATCCTCAATTAAATCTGTTATTAGATAATATGTTGATATATTAAACTTTCAAAAGTATACAAAAGTGTAAACATGGTTTCTAGATTTGAACTGATATAATGAATATGATTTCGATAAAGCACTGTGAAGAGTTGGAAATTCCGGAGAAGACCGAAAAATAAGAGTTGTTCTTACCAACAATCAAAATTAATAGCCACTAATTAATGTTTAATCGATTATCAATAAATTTGCATAGTAAATAGCATTCAATGAGGTAGATTATGAAGGAACATTAGATTTATTCTATGTGGTCTTCTGTCTTTACTACCCAGTATGTATTAAAGGGAGGGTATTCTAGTGATTACTACAGTACAAGTTGCCTATACTCCTGGTGGATTAGCTGCAGATAAAGATGAGGTTCAACAAACATGGCCCGAGCACATCCTGAAAACATCCAGGGATTTTCCCTAGATCTTTTAGAGTGGAAACACGGTACACTTACATCACGACAATCAAGCCGATCATATAAGTTAGCATAATTTAGTTAAAACGACTAATCTAATTAGGGATGATTTTAAAGACACCACTTCAGAACCATTTATATAACTGGTGTGAAGTTGGCCCGCACTTTTTAATCTCTTAATTTTTCTTTTGCATTAGTTTTCACCTCGTTAGCATTTTTTCTGTTTTCGTTTACATCCCCATAGTTTGGCATTCAGAACCGAAACATTAGGTGCAACCATACATAAGATCGTTTAAGTGATTTTATTAATTACACATCTATTAATAATACATCTAACTATATCTGAATACATAATACAATTAATTTAATATAGAAAAAAATTCTATTTATTAATATTTTATGTATATTATAAGATGTCAATTTACATTTGTTAAACTGTTTTTTATATAATTTAAAAATTTATTATTTAAGTATTGAATTTTCATAATTCTTAATCTTTAAATATTCTCCAATAAACTATTTATTAAAAACCCGAACAAAGAGAACTGAGCAATAACAAATAGTTCCTTTATCCTGCAATTCCCAATGGCTCACAGAGTAAGCCATAAAAAATTTCATGTGAGGATGTGGTTTCCCTGCAGTTAGGCGAATGTTTTCAGAAATGCTCGGCTGCCCCACGGATATTTTTCCATATTTATAGATACTGTCTTGTTCTCTTTCTAATCCAATAGTCAATATCGGGTAAATCTAATAAAAAGATCTACAAATCGCGATTTGTTAAACAAAGTATCTGCAGTTTTCCTTAAATTACTAAGAAAAAACAAAATATTCAACAACAGACAATCCACGCAGAACAGAGCATCTGCAATGGATGAATTAGAAATGCGCTTTCGAAACACGTGACTTGTAGATACTGTATTTTTATCTTGGTAAGATAATATTGCCCGCAATGATTGCGCCCAGATACTTCTTTTTTATATAAACAAAATCAGTTTCATTTTCACATTTGCAGAAATTTTGGTTAGAATTTTAGTTGTTAGTTTATAAACTCAGAATTCAATGAATTAGTTCCAGAGGAAAACTACCACTTTAAATGGCGTTGGAAAAAAGCATGGTAAGATCATTATTTTTTATTGACCTATTTTTTGTTTTTAATTAATTGTTTTGATGTGACTCGTGGTTTCTTATACTAAATGTCAATGTGTTCTTAGCACCCACCATTCTTACAATATTAAACGATAGTAGATTTGAAAGTAATAATTAACATTAATTTAGGATAAGTTTACTATTAGCATGAAATAACTGATTCTTATTTTAAAATTTTTACAAGAAAAGCTGGCTGAAAAAAGATAATATAGAGGGAAATAAGCCATCAGCAAGCCAGATCGTCGAAAAATTGAAGCGGTGGGCTGATGGTGGAGCTTCATCTGGTCTTGGTCCATCTACATTTGCAAATCATGATGAAGTTTCATCTATAACTGAGTCTGCTGACAGTATTGATACAGTCACTGAGTTGCTCATTAATGACTTTACTACAAACAAACAACACGGAGCTGAGATTCATGAAGATTTCAATGGCCGACGCCTTACCAAGAAACAAAGAGCCTGCCTTCTTTTAGTGAGTCCGAAAGAGTTAGGAAAAGAATGAAAGACCATGCTTTTAAGCCAGGTCGGTGCTCAGAAGATACCTTTAACCGAAATTGTGTGATCATTTCCGAAGAAGACAGAAAAAATATATTCAAAGCTTTCTGGAAAATCGACGAGTACAAGATCAGTGGGCAATGGCTCTTCGATAATTTTATCATAAAATTCGTTGGAAGAAGAATTGCCCAGGAAGGTACAGATAATTCAAAGTCATTCTCCAAGATAGAAACTAGAGAATATTTTCTACCAATCCCAGTAAAGAAAACAAACAGGAAAGGATGTGCCAAATCTTTTTTAATAGTGGGCAGGAGTTCTCAAAGTGCGGTCCTCAAACTCTAGCAATGCGGCCCGCGATGTCAGATCATCCGTGATCTTGAATTCATAGAAATAATTTAATTTTTACAAAAAAATAAATAAATTTAATCATATTATAATTAAAAATTGTTCAGTTAAAAAAAATGTATGTATAAGTACTTCCAAATACTGGAAGCATTTATATATGCGAAAAATCTTTCTCAATCACGAGTATTAATAAGTCCAAATTGAGATCAAAATTAATTAATGAACTTTTACAAACGGTATTAAAGAATACATTCAACCGACTTAGAACCAAGGCCCAATATTAAAAGAAGTCATACACTTCAGATTGAAGAATTTATTTATATTGTACTTTTTTATTGAATTATATAGTTACTTTTTAATTATTTTTGAAATGTGTTATTTTAAACAGTTCGTAATAAAAAGTAATTATCATCATAAGTAAAGAACGATTATGCTATAAAATTAGTTAAATGTTTTCTTTGTGTCTAATTTTTATCGATTTGAATATATTCTTCCATAACACTTTTTTTGGCCCGCCATATATTTTGGAATTTACAATTTGGCCCACCTAGAGAAAACAATGGGAACCCCTGTCCTAGGGTATCCCTGCGATTCTATTCTAAACTAGGCCAACAAAGCAATTTGTAAATTTTTCATTAAAATATAGATTTTCAAAAATCAGCACATGCACATACTTTATTTTTACTTGGTATTAGTGACAAAATGTAAATTGTTTTACCATGGCAAAGCGTAGTATCTGCATAAATATTCTAATTATTTCAGTTATGGTCAATGTGCATGCTTAACTAGATACATCACATGATAACTAAATTATTACCGATTATATCCTGTAAATCAAACATTAATTTTTCATTATTTACTTGTAAGACCACGCATTTTTAAAAAAAACCGCATTTTGACCGTGTTTACATTTTTCGCAGATACTGTGTTTTTCTGTGGGGCAGTCGTGCTAGCTAGAGATACATATTCTTTCTTGGGAATAGCTTATCAAGTATAACACATGCACATATTTTAAATTGAATTATCATTAAACTGGTAATTATAAATACATTTCTTAGTATGAACTTTTATCATATTTTAGAGTCAAATTATCTTAAAATTTAGTATAATTTGAAGAAAAATTTTTCAGTCCGATCACTTCGAATGAATGATATAATAATGTACTAGTTGTTAATTGGAAAATGCCGTTCGAAGAAAAATTTTTCAGTCCGATCACTTCGAATGAATGATATAATAATGTACTAGTTAATTGGAAAATGAACTCTGAAGGGGCAGAAAAAAAGTGAATATATTTGAGGTCTCAAACCTTGAAAAGTAGTGTACAAGCTTCAGAACAGTGCGGTAGATTTCTCTGTATAATGCAAGTCTTCGAAATGCCGATCCTTAAATGTCAAATTGTATTTTGATTTCGCTGCTTATGCTGACCCCTTACTATGCTGCCTGATGCGGCCGCCTCTTGTATCATAGCACACGGCCCTGACAAGCATCAATACCAACATACAAGACGCAAAATCAATTTTTAAAGTTGAAGTATACTTATCCTCTGAACTTGTAAAAAATCTCTTCACTAAAAAAAGCATATTCCGCAGCATCGCTTACAAACCTAAACCCCTTGCTAGTTACTAAATAACGTTTTACTTGTTCAGCTGCAGAATATACTTTTTTGGTGAATAGATTTTTTCCAAGTTCAGAGGTTAAAGTATTCAACTTTAAAAATTGATTATGAGTCTTGTACGTTCCTATTGATGATTGTCAGGGCCGTGTGCTATGATACAGAGACGCGGCCGCATCAGGCAGCATAAGCAGTGAAATCAAAATACAATTTGACATTAAGATGGATATTTCTAGATATTTAAGAAATATATATATATATATATATTGTTACAATTTGTGCAGATGACCTTCCTGGCACGTAAATATCGTTTAATAAACGTAATATATAATTAATAAAAATTATATATTACACGTAAATATATTTAATAAAATATCTGGCACAGTATCGTTTTGGAAGGTAGAATTTAATTGCTATAAATTACAGTATTAGATATATTAAATTATAATTAAAAATTAATAAGAAAAACCGATATAATTTTTTTTTAAATATAAACTAGATAGAATTGTAAAACGACTTTTATTAATGCATTTATTATTATTATAAACAAAAATTTAAAAAAATAAAAATAAAAACAAACCATATTCAAAACATATTTTAGTGATTCCTGTCGTATAATAAGATAATTTATTATAGTAATATTTCACACTCAGTCCAGACATTTTATGTCCATTTCTATACTGTTCTATGTATTACTATACTGTTCTATGTATAATAGTTGTTCAGAAAAATATTATCGATAATATTGATGATAATATTGTTTGAAATCTAAAGAGGAAGTTAGGTATAAATTCCCAGGAAAACAATCTTAAATATTCAATATCGAGCATTTTATAAAGTTTTTAAAATTAATTATTTAACTTTTATAAACATAATTCTTTCAGAAAAGAAATCAATTTTTTTAATGCTAACTAAAACATCCCTTCAAGACAATTAAAGGTTTAAATTTAGATTCATTTATAATAATAATCATATAATATACAGAATTATTTTTTTAACATCTAAATTATTTAGATAAAATAATAAATTGATACTCGTGATGATTATCATTGATATAAATTTTATACTTTAATAAACTGGAGAATTACATTATAAATTATTTTCTACTATACAAGTCTTTTGATAGTGACATGAAATATGGCAGTGAATTATCATGATGTTCGCGAAAACAACAGCTAATCTGATCTTTTTCGTTCTCCTTCGTTAAAGATGATGCACTCTGAAATAAAATACGATATAAAATTTATATTAAACTGATAATACAATGATAAGGATTTATAAATGACTTCTTCCTGTTATTAAATATTCATCATAAAATGAGTAATGAATATATCGCATACAAATGGAATAATTAAAATTTTATTTTATAAATAATGATGGCTACACTTGATGATTATGAAAAGTATAATAATTTAGAGAGTATGTTCATTAATCTAAGAGAGAGATCTGATAATCGATAAAGTCGTTAAATATTCTGACACATAAATTATATTAAATCAATTCTTTATAAGTTTAATTTTAGAACTTATCAATTCTTAAGTTCAAATTTCAATAAATCATTTTTGAAAATAAATCAAATTGATTTTAAACAGGAAAGTGTTTGAATGGATCAGGGTCGATTTTTGTCATTAATAATTTAAGTTTTAATTCTGGTTGTGATCCAATTTTAAAACCAAAAAAAAATTTATTATAAAAGTTAATCAATTAAATTAACTTAATAGGAAAATTTGAACATAAATAAACTTTAAAAGACAAATATGCAAATAAATAAATTTATATGTAAGCATATATTAAATCGTATTCTAAGTATTTCTTCGTAAATCTGTTCAATTATTTTTAAATTTATATTACAGTAGAAAAAAAATTGCGACTAGTACTCATATAACGCTATAAACAGTCCCGTATAACGCCGGTTCACACTACAGCGAGTGCGCGAGACGCGCGCGGTCTGCGATGTCCCGCGAAACACGCACATACACGCGAATGATCGCGTTCGTATTGTTCACTTATTGGCGTGCGTATAAGGAGGAATCCAATCATGGACGACCATGCATATGCACTGATTAACCAATGACAGCGGGCGACTTATTTTACTGTAGTGTATACGTCATCCATTTTGATAAGTGTATGGGAAAAGTTTTTTATAAATGTGTGTGAGTGATTATTATCAATTTTAAATCAACTAAGTGTTTAATTAAGGAAGTTTGACGATGATTCACAAAAAATATATTAAAATTGCAGCCAAAAATATGATTATTTTGATATGCAATTGGTTTGCTATGCCTAATTAATCATATATTTGATTTATTTCGCAGAAAAATATGTAATAAGTCTAGAGTTCTGAAATTCCGATTTCTAATGGTTCACTCTGCATGTATAGACGCCTGTGTTTAGCGTGCCAGTTTATTCGGCAGACTCGCACGAATAATGGCTACGTTCAGCAGACTCAACGGTTCTAAGTGAGCAGATTTGTTGTATCGGTTCTGTTGGTGCCTCTGCTGAACGGCAAGTAGTAACAGGAGGCGCGATTATTGAAAGAAAATGAAGCCCGATGTAAACACCACTAAATAAGTATACTTTATATTAAAGTAAATGGAATGAAATTAGAAAATAATAAAATAAATGAAAATCATCATTTTGCCGCCTTTGTCAATTTGGCGCTACAGGCAGGGGCCTGCTAGAGAGCCTACAAGCTTGTAGGCTCTCTAGGGCCTGCTCGGCCTGTGCGTAACGGCGACCCTGATTATCATTTGTTCCTTTGGATTAATAACATCCATGGGTGCAGCCACCTTGGAATAACTCAACATGTTGGATAGTAGCGTAAATGAAATCCGCTTCCAAATGTGACGTCATTCACTCAACAAGTTCGATAGTAGCGCTACCTTGAAGACGCGTTCAGCAGAAAATCTGTGAAGGCGGATTCCCACTTGAGCTGCGCCACCACGGGCTGATGAGTCACAAACGCCGATATGCCCAGTATTCGTTCCCATTCAATGATTCAATTAAGCGTTTGCGATAAACAACTGTATTCGTTCCCATTCAATGATTCAATTAAGCGTTTTCGGTAAACAATTGACGACATCAGCCAATAGTCGGTAAGAATAGGAATACGTCAACCACCAATCACCGCCATTGTATGATTCGTTTAATACTAAGCACTTCTCTGATTGGCTAGTATCTGCAAGTAGTTGCTGTATAAAAGCGCAGACGTTGGGAGCTAGCAACGTCTACGTTTATAACAAATGACCGCAAGGTCAAGTTCCGTTGCTATGGATACGAGCTCCTTTCTGTATTTGCTGCAGACTTCGCAGTCTCCTTTCTGCGTTTGCTCCAAGTGGGAATCTGCCTTCAGTCTGCTGAACGCAACCATCGACGAACGCTGACGAGGTCACTACCGTTACTATGGTGATCTTTGCGTTTAAACGCGCATCTCTCGCGCACTCGCTGTAGTGTGAACCGGACTTAACGCGTAGGATAAATTTTTCTTAACGTTACTTATCCGTTATTTATAATATGCGTTGATTGTTATAAAAACCAAACTGTGTTTATTTCGTTTCCATGACAACTTTGACAACTTTTCCGTCGGATCATAGGAAACCGCGTTTTCGGAGTCCGTGTTATACGGGATCTACTTGTATATAATATTTTTTTTAATTTAATTATCTGTATCTGTTTTGTTTTTTCCTTTATTAAAAGAAAACTTCTTTAAAACAAGCTAATTAACAACCTGCACACAATAAAAACATAATTGAAACTAACGCACATCTCGTTAGCAACATGCGATCAGTGCTGGAACTCAGAGACAAAATTAAATTTGCATAAAATCGACTGATAATGCGTGTCTCGTATAACACGGAACGTATCCTCGCGTTGTACGGGAATCCACTGTATACAGAAATTATATTTACCTTCAAATCTTTCAAAGGCAATAAAATTTCATTTAGATTGAATATCGGTGTTTCATCATCTATTCGTGGTAATCTCCAATCTTCAAATATTTCATTCGGTTCGTAAAATGATTGAATTTTTTCTATTTCTTCCATTCTTTCCTTCACTAATTGTATTGCATCATCCCAGTTGTCAGAACTCTTCCGATTATCGTACTTTAATATTTTATTTTGAAAGTTATTTATATCTTCACTATCGGAATGATTTTCAGATTTGCTTTCTGAATCGGTAACTAATTGATTATGATTATTTATATTAATTTCTGCTGTAATTCTGCAATCAATTTCAGTATCACAAATCTCATTTTGAGATTGAAATGTCGTAAAACAAATAACATCGCGCGTATTTTTCTGATCATCTTGATCTGTGCTTTCGTCTCCTAAATTTTTATCATTGACATCTTTAAAATTTTCTTCACTATCATCAGATATAAAAATATTCTTATATTCTTCATCTGTGGACATATTAAAATTTTCTTTATGATTTTCCTCATTGTCTACATGTATTAAAAATGTCTGGTTGGTATCTGCATTTTCCGCCGTATCCAACTCTTGCAAGTGTAGAAAATTGCTATCTATCATAGATATACTGGAAATTTTCGGAAATTGAATAGTTTCATTAATTTCGGACACAACAATTGAAAATTTTGCCAAATTAGTTTGAAAAATAATCAGACATTCGTCATTCAAATTGGCTCTAACGGCATCGATAGATTTTTTTGAAAACGTCTCGGCAGGAGTCTCTACCACTTTCTGTATTTTCTGATTTGCTTCTTGATGATAAAGGTGAATTTGCTCATTTATATCTGAATTCGACCATGATGACAATAAATTTCTAGAAATTGAAGAATGCGAATTGCCTCTCAATTTTTCTCTTAGTGTGTTAATGATGTTACTTCTACGTTGTGATGAAATGAAATTTAGCTTTATCTCTGTTTGAGTGTCTCCTCTATAAAATAAATTATAACATTAAGTTGAAATTTATTATTTGATCATTTAAATAGACAAAGAACTGAAGAAATTAATTTAATTCTCTGAAGACTTACGTTCTCTTCGTCGTTCGCAATCGGGCCAACCACGATTTCAAACCCATATTGGGATGCAACGTGATCTACGCTCTTTATGTGCATGTAAGAAATAATTTATAATCAAATAATACAGCCATTCTTATAAAACAAAAAATTTATTTATTATTACAAAAATTTTGGAAATAAATTATTTTTTCCCTTTCATACGAGTTTAGAACTGATTAATATTATTAATTATTTTAAATGTGTTGTATGTGTAAAAATAGATGAAAGAAAATTTATATGATAAATTTATTCAGAACGGATTGTAAAAGAAAAATGCTTAAAATTTTCACAGAACTAATTTTTTATAATCATAATAGATGAAAGAAAATTTATATGATAAATTTATTCAGAACGGATTGTAAAAGAAAAATGTTTAAAATTTTCACAGAACTAATTTTTTATAATCATAAATATTTAAAAAGAAATTCTTATAAAACAAAAAATTTATTTATTATTACAAAAATTTTGGAAATAAATTATTTTTCCCTTTCATACGAGTCTAATGATTAATATTATTAATTATTTTAAATGTGTTGTATGTGTAAAAATAGATGAAAGAAAATTTATATGATAAATTTATTCAGAACGGATTGTAAAAGAAAAATGCTTAAAATTTTCACAGAACTAATTTTTTATAATCATAAATATTTATAACATAGATAAATATTATCTAATTTGAATGAAAATTTCTTATACGCCCATAGGAGGACACGCATTCCTATGGATGAGTAAGAAATTTTCGGAGTATGCACTTTTTTTACTTCTCATAATTCATGTCTGTTGTATGGAGTTTTCGGTTATTATTATTTTTTTATTGATATAGGGATATCCAATTGAAAAAGCTTAAAGAATGCTGTTTAAGGGAACCAAGTTTAATCACGTATAAAGATTTTGATCATTTTTAATTTTCAAAAAGATGCAAAAATCAGGAATAATGGAGTCACATAATTGATTCATTAATCATCACTCATTTTTATTTATTTATTTTTCATTATTCAGAATATTATTGTTTTGATAATATATATATATATATAATCATCGTGGTGTTTATCTACTGTTTTGTTTGTCTGTTGTGTGTGTGTCCTCAAAAATGACTTCGAAACCTCATTAAAATAGCCATGTTCAAATTTCTGAGTTATTCTCTTAATAAATTTTGAATTATTTATTGTATTTTTATTAAATTTGGCAATATAATTAAGTCATAGGAGATGATAACCTTACAGCTTCAGCTATTTAAAAATGGCGGATGTTCAAAGTTTAAAGTTTTTTTTCTAATATTTTTTGAACTATTTGATTGAAATATATAAAATTTAGCAGGGTGATCAGGATATTAATATCAAGTTAAATGTAAGTTTAACTAATCTAAAAGATTCAACTGTTTAAAAAATGGGGAACATTTAATTTTCTGAGGTTTTAATGTAATAATTATTTAACCGCTTAATAGATTTTTATGGCATTCAAAGTTATGCCATTGAAAATTATTTATGATGACAAATATTTTAATCCTGTGTCTTTAATTTCTCAAAATAAAGAACTTATATGTATACATATATTGTACATAACTGTGTTCAACTCATTTTATATTTTTGTTAATAACTGATCATTTAAATTATGTTAATATTGGATAAATATTTTTAAAAAATGCAAAAAAAAAAAAATTATTAAATTAAACAATTATTTAATTTTAATTGTTTATAATATTTTTACTGAGATGAAATTAATAAAAAAAATTAGAAGATGAAAGAATGAATCAAAAAATGTTATATCTCAAACGAATTTTATTATAGATTTAATTTGATTTTAATATAAAACACCTATATAATAAATAAAAACTGATTATTGAATTAATGATGATGATAAATACAATATATTCTGAATACTTATTCTCTAATTGCACTTTTTTGCCAGATAACTTTCAAACCAAAAATATGCAAAAAATAAATAAAACTTTTCGAAAAAAGTTTTAAATCAGATTCAATTGAATAATTATGTGTTTACTATTGATATCTAAAATTGTGATACTATAGTTTAAAAATTTATCGCTAGATGTCACTAGATGTAACGCTACAACCACAGGTTTACAACTCCCAACAGTTTGAGGCCACAGTTATAGTTAACGATATTCTTTTAATTTATAATAATAAATTCATTATAAAGTTGGAAATTAATTATAAAATAAAACTAACATAAAATAACAGTATATATCTAAGTTATAACTATGTTGTTAAGATGCATTAAAAACTAACTCCAATAACATAACGTTACATATACAAGATGGAAATTTATAATAAAAAAAAATTTTGCTTGAATAAAATTGTTAATGTTATAAATGCTATATACGAAAAATATTAATTTTTTTTTCAGAATATAAAATTAATCCAAATGATCCTAAACAGCCAAACTTCCCCTAGCGGTTTATTTATTTATTTTTATTTTTTACTATGTTCTAATATTTGTAATAACTTATGCTTTTTGCACCTTGACATGTCTTTTATTTTTTTTTTTTAGGGGAAGTTTGGCTGTTTAGGATCACTTGGATTGCGTGTATCCGCTTAGAATTGCTGATTTTTATGATTGATTATAAAATTAATATTGTAATTTATAAATAATCCCCCCCAAAAATAATTTTATCTACATTATAACATTATGATATAATAGTCAGCTTTGAAAAAGTATTAGCTTGGAACCTGAAACAGCAAAAATACTGTATAAATAAATATAATATATAATACACTAACTTAAATAATAATAATATACATGTAAGCTAAATATATATTATAATAGCATTGATTCATTGGCATAAATATATTTAATAGAATTTAAATATACCGTTACTTATGTTATAATAAATAATAAAAAATTAATAAATAAAGCAAGAAAATTTATGATTAATTAAATGAAGATTCTCGTTTTTCGCGGTAGTTCGTTCTGTAAATTCTTCGCGAATACTGAATTAGCGAATAATGAACCATTGTGCCTATGAGAAATATAGTTAGGTTCCTGCGAACCTTTCTTCCAACATTTTCATACTTGGTTTATGTGTGTTTTTCTGTTTTCAGACACTTTATTTAATGTGTATTACATTACTTACAAATAATTACACTATATGCAGTGTATAGTACACAGTATTATAATTACAGTAATCTTTATTTAATTTTTAAAACATTAACTATGTAGCAGATAAAATCTTATTTTTGATTGATAGTTTTTGATGTTGCAAGATGTTTGATGCTGACATATTATCTTCTTGAATTGCGTTGTAAAACTGCGTCAGCCTTGTCTGAGTTGCTTTTTGCCTCAGATCTTCTAAGATTTCGGCGTAAGGAGCAAATGTGCAAGAAGTTAACGCCTAAATTTGAGGCTGCATTCAAGCATAGGGTCAGATTCTTCTCATAGGGTCATTCAAGAAAGTATAATTTGGCTAAAGAATTGAATTCACGGTATGTTTATTTTTGGTTTGAACTTAGAGTTGTTATATTTATGAATTTAAATAAAAGTACTGTTCGTACCATAAAGTTTGTCACCCGCTTCGCAGGAGCTGAGCTTACCGGAAGTTGATCGGTTATAAAGTCTGTCAGTTCGAATCTGCATAGTGGAAGCTAAGGCTTAGTTCCCACCAAGCTGCGAAAAGCGATAGGCGAAGCGAATTGACGTCATGACTGGCGATGCACAGAGAACTTGGGAAAAGCAAAAAAAAAAATGCGAAAAGCGAATGCGATACCAATTATCCAACGAAATTAGTCCAAGAAGAAGACGTCAAAAAGCAACATGGCTTCTAATAGAAAGTTACTCGTACTAACGAATATCTATGTATTGAAACAAAAATTGAAAAAAAAA
>AYEL01073142.1:0-19291 GCA_000484575.1 Olivierus martensii | reverse complement strand
TAAATACATTTTAATTTTTAGTAAAAAGGCTGAAATGTAATTTGGTTAAATTAATAATATATTTTATTGGAATTAATGTAGGATCAAGTAATTTTAAAGTTTGTCAATTGTCAATTTGGAGGATCCATTAATTTTGGTAATTATAATTGATAATTTTGTTTTAAACTGGTATGTAAATTTTGATATAATGTTAATTTAAAAATGTAATTGAAAACATAAAAATATATTTTTAATAGGGCCATAAATGGAACTGAAGAGGGCTATCAATACCCGAAATGCATATTTTGTGGTGGCCTATGGTTCATGTGATTATTTTAGAAATTAATTGATTAATTGTAACAATTTTTAAATATAAATAAAAAATCCTTTGGATCTTAAAGAAAAAATGTTAAATTAGAGTTGGTGGAATGGTCATAGTATGGTTGCAAAAATTAGTGTTTTAAAAAATGGATTAAATTCAGATATATCCAAACAAAATATTGGTAAACAATATAAACACTGTCTATAAATAAATGATAATTAGTTAATAAATGTATTTTTACTATGCATTACGGCATTTTCAAAATCTTCCATTCCCGCGCCCACCCTGTATTTTATTCTAATATATTTGTTTTATTAAAATAATTAAAAGTGATAAATAAATTTTTAAATATATAAAAAAAGTTTTTATGGCTGGGAGAATGGGTCCTCCGAAGTTAGTGAGTGCATTTAACTGCATAGTTGTATGTAATCTGATAATAGGTTACGGGGAACGTGATCTATATAAGAGAGTAGATCGCCGAATTACTTAGTATAGAAAAGTAGCTCGCATAGTAAAAAGGTTTATAGATCGAATAATCCGGATAGAAATATGAAAAATGAAAATTCATTTCAGAAGAGATTATTTACAATTACCGAGTGTCCTATCAATGAATATATGTATTATCTATAAATAAAGCAGCTACAATGTTATTTTTTCTATTTATTTTTATCAGTACTATTTATATCATTAAATTTTCCATTTACTGTATTTGTTGCTTCGGCGTAGAAGACCTTAATTTTGCAACAGTAAATTTAAGAAAAAGTTTTATTGTTAATACAAATGGCAAATAGAAATTTAAAAGACAATAAAAATAAAACCCAAAATCCAATAAAAGAAAGCTATAAGATCATTACTTTTATTATTTTAATACGAATAGTATTAAACAAGATTCGTTACTCAACATGATCATATTCATCGAATATGATTTAAATCTATAGGCCTAACTGGAATTCACTTGTTATTTCAACAACAGCCTAGTTATTATTGAAAAATTCCGTTTTAACTACATGGTGTTCAGAATGTAACTGTACATACAATGCCTATCAGAGAGAGCAAGAGGAGTAGCTCATGATTTTAGTAGCCTCAACTTTCACGATTTTGGGAGCTTCTTACCACTGTATATTTGTCAGTTTTGTCATTTAAAATGTAAGCAAGCTTCTGTGAAATAAATAAATGTTATAATTGAATAAATAATTAATATCATTGGTTTTAAATTTTAAAAGGCCTCAAAAATATTAGTTGTCCCAGATCTTGCATTTTCTTTGAAAAGCACTGTGTACACCTATATTACTATGATGTATATACAGTATATGGGTGCATAATTATTTTCTGAATACACTGTATATTTTGTGGCTAGTCGACTTTTCGATTTTCGCATGTGTTATGCTATCACTTTGGGCAATCCATAAATTACGTCGCGCAATGTCAAACATTTTCTGAATACACTGTATATTTTGTGGCTAGTCGACTTTTCGATTTTCGCATGTGTTATAACACTTTGAGCAATCCTTAAATTACGTCGCGCAATGTCAAATACTTTTTGATCCCCTCCCTCCCCTTCGTCATTTTTCGTCACACTAGTTTAACCTCTGACCATGACGTCACAAATTTGAAGATCCCCTTCCCTTCTACTTAAAAAAAATTTTTTCCCTATTTTACATAAAAATAAAAAAATATATAAAATAGTAAAAAATAGAAATTATTTACATTGTTACTTCGCTACATAATTCTTAAACTTTCAAATAACAATTCTGTGTAAATGTTATAATTACATACAGTATGCCTTAAATTTTTTTTCCCTATTTTACATAAAAATAAAAAAATATATAAAATAGTAAAAAATAGGAATTATTTACATTGTTACTTTGCTACATAATTCTTAAATTTTCAAATAACAATTCTGTGTAAATGTTATAATTACATACTGTATGCCGTACATTTTATAACAAATGTATTTCCAAATATATTACATTAGTCTTTATTTTTCGAATAATTAGGCATAAATATTTTATATATAAAAAAATTTTTAGTCAGAAATGTAAAACCTAATCATTTTTATAGAGTGGCGTCACAGTTTGCATGACTTCCTCCTTCCTAAATTATTTTACATCACAAATCTATTACTTTATCCCTCCCCTAATAGCATAAAGTAGTTTACCGATACTTTTTTTTCAGTTTTACAAAATACAAGGATATTTATTAAAAAAAATCTTTCTAAGCCGAAAATAGGAAACAATATTTGTGTTCTACTTTTTTTTTTTATATTTCGGGGCTATCATTTGCTTCATTAATCCGGATTACCGCTTAAATTTGATGACGTTTTCCCCAATTAATTAGAATTACCAAAAATTTATTATTCAGAATTAGTAATGAGAAAACTACCCGAGATTTTTATCTTATTTTGAAGCCAAGAAATAATATTTATTATATTAAAAAAACAAGTCGAGATGGGAAATAATATATCAATATTCATCTCATCTAATTTGGGAATCTTGTTTTTATGTTTGGCCTCAGACAAACAAGAAGTTCTGGAAAGAACTAAGCGCCCACTTTCCGAACTGATTAGTTATTTTGGAATGATTAAAAATATGGCATTAACATATATGCCATAAAAACCATCTTCGGTGTTAGAATCTCTATACATATAATTTTAATTTTATACATCTTGGTATGCCATAAAAACCATCTTCGGTGTTAGAATCTCTATACATATAATTTTAATTTTATACGTCTTTACAGCAATTCAGTTTAAACAGATTTTTAAAACATTTTTTCATTTTTCATATTTTTAATGTATGAAAATTAACAATAATTAAATTCGTTAAAATCATTACAGGTTGTTTTTATAGATATATATCAGAAAAATTAAGATAATTTCATCTGTTATAATTATCACGATCAAGAAGATCGTGATAATTATCGTGACAAATAATTAATATATATCGTTATGAAATTTTTAGAGTAAGCTTAGAATATATTAGGTGAAATTTTTTTATATAACAATTTTGCAAAGTTTTTGGGTTCTTATAAGCTATAACCAAGTGGTTCTCAACCACTGTGCCACGGTACACTAGTGTGCTTCGAAAAATGAGATATATATCAGAAAAATTAAGATAATTTCATCTGTTATAATTATCACGATCAAGAAGATTTCATCTTGATCGTGACAAATAATTAATATATATCGTTATGAAATTTTTAGAGTAAGCTTAGAATATATCAGGTGAAATTTTTTTATATAACAATTTTGCAAATTTTTTGGGTCCTTATAAGCTATAACCAAGTGGTTCTCAACCACTGTGCCACGGTACACTAGTGTGCCTCGAAAAATGAAGAATGAATTGTATGTATGTATCATATATGTTAATAGTGAAACGTGGTTGGTTGGATATCCGTTTTGCAGACCTACAGATTCCTTTAAATAGGGTATCGTTAGAAAAATCTAACCCTCGAATTTCTGCGACAGCTAAAATTTTTTGTCGTTATTCATAATTTAAAAATTATATAATAAAACTTAAATTAAAATTATAGTTTCTATAAAAAGACAAAATCCGCAGGTGGCGCTATAACTTAATAAGAGCCGCCATTTAATGATTCCGTGTACGAATATGTCTGTAATCTGAATGTAATAATAATAATTACAATAATCCGTTAATGAAAATTCGTTGTTAAATCTAAATTATTATTCAAAATATTTAGGTAATAAAAATTTGTTGTTAAATCTAAATTATTATTTAAAATATTTAGGCGGCTGCCAAATTTTAAAATATTAAAATGTGTTCCTCAACAGAAAAAAGGTTGAGAATTAAAATATTAAAATGTGTTCCTCAACAGAAAAAAGGTTGAGAACTACTGCTGTAACCAGTAGATCGGATGAAAATATAAAACTACACACACTGATATTATGAAACTATACCCACAGTGTGTAGTTTCATAATATATAGGCCTAATACATGATTATAATACAGTGGTGCCACTAATTCGTCGCTGAAGAATGTCGAATTGCGGGACAATATTTCCCATATAAGACTATGTAAAATATATTAATTCGTTATCAGTCCCCATCCCACTCCCTAAACGGGTGAGGTGAGAGAGATACACTATATTATTTAATTTATTATATGTGTCACTATTGTATACCTAAATTACAAAATACACTATTTTATACACAATACATTGAAGAATATTACATGTGTTTTATTATTGTATAACACACTAAATTACAAAAAACACTATTTTATACACAACACAATTTATTAGCCCTTGGATGTTGAAATGAAGTCTTCCAGCAGACACCCTAGCACCCATAATCTTCTCTCTGTTGCAAAACGTTGCTACAGTTGTCCTTGAACGCCAAACTCGAGTTAGATTTTAATTGTTCTACCTTTCCATCTACAATTTTTTCTTCGTCTCTTTGCTCAATTGAGTGTTCTTCTTTTCGGAATTATTTCCATGGTCAGTTCTCTTTGAACCCATCCTTACATTACACTCGAAAAAATAATAATAATTACAAATTTTTTACTTTCTGAAAAATGTAATATTGAAAATTAAAAGAAACAACACGGGTAAACACCAAAATAGCCCAAAAAGAACTGACAAATAATCTGTGATTGGAGCGATTGCACCCAATCGGGCCCCGCCGTTGAAGGAGATCCGTGTTGAAGCAAAATTAAATCATGAAAAGGCTAATAAACGAAAAATAATAGTTTAGATTTACTATTATGGCTGGGCTTTTACACCCCTAGCCTTCAGACATCTAATTTTTAGATTTATCAAAAAAATTTTCTTAGAAAAATTGAATATGAATGAATCGATTTTATTTTCTCTTGGAACATGTCGGAAAAAATTTTCTATTTACTGTAATAGTTTTGCAGCTTCCAATATATTCTTAGCTAATATTCTGAAAATATTTTCTCAGTATTCAAATAAATTAAAGACGGGTGAATCTGTTTAATTAAAATTAAGTACGTATACTATATGTGAATGTTGCCAGGAAATATTTTAAAAAGTTTCAGTTTAAATGAATAATAGATTATTATTTGATCTTGAATTAATTACTGAAGTAGATGAAACTCACAGTTTTACCGGCAGCAGTTCCGAAGAATCTTAATAATACCAAATGGTTTATAAGTGGAATTTGCAGAATAATAAGTGAGTATTTTTTAAATGATATGATATCCAACAAGTGAATCATTAATTCTCTTCTTACCAGGAATGTTATCGAAGGTTCTACTGTTGTTACTGATAATTGATGAAGAAATAGCCAATCGTAATAATAATTAGTTTATAATCATTTTAAGATAAATCATTCATAAAGTTTCCTAGATCTTAATTTTTCCTGGATAAATATGCAGAAAATTTTAAAATGTTGGAGTCACTTAAAAAAAACATTTCAAAAATCTCTTCAAAATATAATTCATCAGCTAGTTTTTAATTTTTAAAATTTTTGAGAGACAATAAATCAATTATATTTTGCATCATGTTTGATAAAATTATTAATGTTTTAAAATTCCTTTTAATTTTCATAAATAAGTATTAATTTAACCTCTTTTGTATATTTTCATGTTGTCTAAAATGAAAAGACGAAAATCTCTCCATTAGGACATATATATCACAATTATATTATTTTGCAATGTTACTGCAATCACGTTTGTCATTTGCTGAAAGAAGTAACATTCTGTCATATGAAAATGCTTCCGATATAAGTAATTTTTTTATTTATTGTTAATTAATAAGCAAATTAAATATGTGACTATCTCGAACTCATTGACAACGTTGATTCTTGTATTTTTGGAAAAAAAAAAAAAAAAACAATTGCTAACGCATAAATGCGTCATTAGCAGTCAAAGTATTAATTAAAAATTGCTTATTTATTTATAAACATTACTTATTTTATTTATACATATAAACTATATTTGAGGGGCCCCGTAAGAAATACCAATCGGGCCCCGCACTAACTTAATCCGGCACTGCCAATGGAATAATTTATAAATTTACGAATAATTAGAGCTACTTACACACAATAAAGACGTCATTAATGCAGCAGTAAAGCTAAAAGATCATTTATTGCTTTCCTTGTAGAATAATATACTGAATTTCCTTGTTGTTACTACTTTTTTTTTGTCCTTACTTTTTATGTATCATAGAGAAGCTATCATTATTATTCCAAAGGTATCTACGTTATTTATGTGAATAGCTGTTATGACAGGAACCAATTCATTGAATTTAATGAAATAATTCAGAATATTTTTCTTCTCTACGTGAACGTTAGTATTGTTAAATGACATGCTTTATTTTTATTGATTTTAAATTGCGTAATTAACACTGTACAAATTAAAGTTTTAGATTGACCTAACCAAAATATTGTGTATTGTTTAATTTATCTGCCGAATATAAAAATTTACGAACGTATGATGATTAGACAGTTAATTTAAGAGAACTTACAACTATTAATCAGCAGTATTAATTGTGCTAACTGTTCATGTAGGCGGAACTATTCGCCAATATTTAAAATTTACAGAAATTTATTTTTAAATAAATTATGTTTATTTCTCCAAATGAATAGTTTAAACAAGAAAATTTTTATTTAAAAATACGTTATTAGATATATATATATATATAAAGTAATAAGAGTAAGAATCGTCTTACAAGTTGTTATAACTGTTTGATTTCTTTCACACGGTCGACTTGCTTACTAACGAAGCGATAAACGATTGTCCAAATCAGAGTTTCACAATAACCACTTCAAAACTTTATTTCTTTTGTTTGATGATCGCATGTAGTCTATTAAATCTTAAATTAAGTATAAGAACATCCATTTATTTATTTATTTTTATAAGAAGCGATTGAAGAAGAGTTTGTGAAAGATCTTAGTCACAATAGTAACATACTTGTGACAAAAACTAGAATATTACCAGTACTGTATATTGTTTTAAAAAACATAAATTCATTAGTCATTATACCTAAGATAATTTTTATAATAGGATAACAAACTTAACCTATTAATGTATTTATATTTATTATTATTATTCCCTATTTTGACTATAGGAATCTGATGTCTTAATAAATAATAATAAATATACAGTCAAACCCCGATAAGACGTCCCCCTTAAACCGCCATCCTTGTTTAAACAACTGATTTGTCTACTAATGAAATGGTTTTGCCTCCAGAATGAGTGGCGGTTGGCGATTAGTGAGGTGGCGGTTTTTAAACAACTGATTTGTCTACTAATGAAATGGTTTTGCCTTCAGAAATGAGTGGCGCAACTGATTTATCTACTAATGAAATGGTTTTGCCTCCAGAAATGAGTGATTTGTGTTGGTTGACCTTGCCATTCGATTGTTTTGGCGGTTTAAACATTGTTTTGTCTACTAATGAAATGGTTTTGTCTCCAGAAATGAGTGGCGGTTGAGTTGGTTGACCTAGCCATTCGATTGTTTTGGCGGTTTAAACAACTGATTTTTCTAATGAAATGGTTTTGCCTCTGAGTGGCGGTTGGCGATTAGTGAGGTGGCGGTTTATAGAGGGAATACAGAAATGAGTGGCGGTTGGCGATTAGTTAGGTGGCGGTTTATAGAGGGAATTTCGGAAATGGTTTTGCCTCCAGAAATGAGTGGCAGTTTATAGAGGGAATTTCAGTGGCGGTTGGCGATTAGTGAGGTGGCGGTTTATAGAGGGAATTTCATGTTAACATAAAGGAGGAGATTTGTTATTGGCTTTCATCAGGCAAATAACGAGGGTGGCGGTTTATAGAGGGGCTACGAGGGTGGTGGTTTATAGAGGGGCGGCTTAAAGAGGTTTGACTGTATACACATAGGGTGGCGGTTTATAGAGGGGCGGCTTAAAGAGGTTTGACTGTATATCATGTAGACAAGACAGGTCTTAGTACAGTCTACAAACGAAACTTGACTACCAAGAAATTTGGCGGAACGGATCTTCCTTGTGTTAATGGAATAGGGAAACCCCGATAAGACGCCATCCGCCATTAGAAACGTCTAAACAAATATTCCTTTTCTTAACTTACATTCCAAAGTTCAACAATACTGTATATACAATATTAAAAGCTCTCTGGATTCATTTGTAACCAGCGGATGGGAGAGATGGAGTTAACGGTTAATCATGTCTCTCTTTAAGCCTGGTTCACATCTAGATTGTAGAAAATTTAATATCGTAAGAACCAGATCGTTTCCACTGTTTATTGCGGCAAATAAGGATACTGTACAGTAAACTGTGTACATTGTGTACCAAAGTAGAGGATCAGAACAGCAGATGGACATGTTTTCTGTATAGTATGGGAAACAGTAAGCTGTGTACATTGTGTTTTACAGAGAACTCAAAGTAGAGGATCAGAACAGCAGATGGACATGTTTTCTATATAGTATGGGAAACTTGCCTAATTCGTACCCCTGCCTAAATCGTACTCCCTCTGTTTCTCCTGAACAAAGACACTTACAGGCATTTCTAGCGGTAGAAAGTGTAAACAACAATCAGCCATGCACTCGTAAACAAACCAGGACACTCCACGAAAAAATATTAAAAAAAAAAGATAAGTTTTCTGGTTTCATTAAAATTTGCTTGATTCTTAAGGATGTTATACAATTACTATTCGTGAGAATCAATTAAACAAATTTCTGTATGAAACTATGTCTATTTTCAAATTTATTTCTCGTTTTTACATCAACGGTCAGTGCCTTATAGTCTAGCGCCGTAAATTTGAATTCAAGTTGACCTATGTGCCTATTTTGTACCACTGTGTGTAAGCTTAAGTTTATCCTAAAATTAGTATGGGAAACTTGCCTAATTCGTACCCCTGCCTAAATCGTACTCCCTCTGTTTCTCCTAAACAAAGACATTAGTATGGGAAACTTGCCTAATTCGTACCCCTGCCTAAATCGTACTCCCTCTGTTTCTCCTGAACAAAGACACTTACAGGCATTTCTAGCGGTAGAAAGTGTAAACAACAATCAGCCATGCACTCGTAAACAAACCAGGACACTCCACGAAAAAATATATTCGTGAACATCCAATGTCGTTTTTGACATTTTTCCGATTAAAAAACAGCAACGATATTCATAAGAGTTGATTTATAAAAAACGGTTTAAACTGTTCTTCTTCCGCAAATTTAGGTTATGGCTCTCCAGTCTTCTCCTATTTTAAACGGTTATTTTGTAACAATCCGTTTAAAGTTTTGGAATAGCTCATTTTGAAAACAGGGATATGAATAGTGTAACATTTTGAAAACAGGGATGTGAATAGTCACAGGTGCGAGATTACAGTATTTTGAAAACAGGGATGTGAATAGTCACAGGTGCGAGATTACAGTCTCTGAAAACGGATATGAATAGTCACAGGTGCGAGATTACAGTCTAATAAATTTAACAGATAAATTACTTAATTCCATCTTCTCTAGTGTTTCTATTTGTGTTGGTTGACCTTGCCGTTCGATTCTCTAGTGTTTCTATTTGTGTTGGTTGACCTTGCCATTCGATTGTTATGGATTACATTCTAATGAATGTTAACAGATAAATTACTTAATTGCCATCTTTACAGTCTAATAAATGTTAACAGATAAATTACTTAATTGCCATCTTCTATACATCTTCATCACAAATAGAAACACTAGAGAATTACATTCTAATGAATGTTAACAGATAAATTACTTAATTGCCATCTTAATTTTTTACATTTGTGTTGGTTGACCTTGCCATTCGATTGTTTTGGCGGTTTAAACATTGTTTTGTCTACTAATGAAATGGTTTTGTCTCCAGAAATGAGTGGCGGTTGACGATTGGCGATTAGTGAGGTGGCGGTTTATAGAGGGAATTTCATGTTAACATAAAGGAGGAGATTTGTTATTGGCTTTCATCAGGCAAATAACGAGGGTGGCGGTTTATAGAGGGGCTACGAGGGTGGTGGTTTATAGAGGGGCGGCTTAAAGAGGTTTGACTGTATACACATGCTTAAAGAGGTTTGACTGTATATAAATTTAACTGTTAAATATATCCATATTACCATATTTGACGCCTGAACTATAAAAGCTTGGTCATCCCTGGCGTTAGGTTTAGTGTATAATTATTTTTATTGCATTCGTTCTAATCCGCGACTTTGCAAGTTTATAGAGGGAATTTCATGTTTTAATTACGATTTAAATTGAAAA
This sequence comes from Olivierus martensii, assembly GCA_000484575.1. Taxonomy (NCBI): domain Eukaryota; kingdom Metazoa; phylum Arthropoda; class Arachnida; order Scorpiones; family Buthidae; genus Olivierus; species Olivierus martensii. Next base: position 8,833 of record AYEL01073142.1, on the reverse strand, counting down.
TTTTAAAATCCTTATAATGTAATGAACTACATATATCTCGAAGTGATATCCATTAAATTTATAATAAAAATTCAAGTCTTAATAATTATTATTTAAAATTAATTATATTTTTTAAAATTTTAATTTCACAATTAATAATTATAATCAAATATTTAAAGTTAAATTTTTTAATGTTTCATTCATAACAATAAAATAATATCCTTCTTTGATAACTCCAGTTAATAGACACAACACACACAAATATAAAACAATTTCAATGCTTTTTTTTAACATTATCAGAAATTAATTTTAACAAATGTTAACTGGCATTAAAAATGTAACTCACTATTATTAAAAATATAAATATTTAAAGTGATGTTGCAGAGGATATGGTCCAGTTGGGGCAACAGCTCAATTGAACCACCACAAGAATGTATTTATTTCAATCAGTTCAGTTTAGCACCTGGCCCACAACAAAATTTTAATAAGATTAAAATTTATTATTTTATACTATGACTGAAATTTTTGTACTGCTAACTATACTTACAAGTGAAAATAAAAAACTTTTTATTTAGTCATTCAGTTTTTATTTGAAAAAAGATCATTTTTTAAATTAAATATATAAGATCAGGCAAATAACGAGGGTGGCGGTTTATAGAGAGGCGGCTTAAAGAGATTTGACTGTATATATATATCTATACCCAGGATCGCGAAAATATTTTCTCGGGTGAAAGGGGTCGCCGAGTTGAAAACTTTGAGAAGCGCTGGCAGTGATTAATTTAAAATGCAGTATAGAATAAAAATTATTATTGAAATATATGAATAATTTGCAGTTTTTTTTTTTAAATATGATTAATATGCATTATTTTAATGCTGAAACAGCAGATTTTATAATAGTAAAAAATTTTTTTGCAAAAACAAATTTATTTTTTGTATTAAAAAATAATAATCATAAATGTTCTCATATTGATGAAAAATTTTCATCAATATTTATTAACACTGAAATTAGAAATTCAGCATTCATGGTATTGCTATTTTCTTATTTTATTGCTTAAAACACTGCAATCATTTGTTTTCAGTGAAATTTAGTATTCATCTTTATTAATGTTAACAAAGCAGTCAACAAGAAATAATAATTATTTTTGATTTTTTTTTAATAAAATTGCTAAATTGCCATTGCTCCTAAATTATATAGATAGCTGGATTATTGATATCAGTTGTATTTGCTGTAATTATTTATAGTTTTTATTGATGTAATATTGCTAGGCAATAAGTATACACTGGTGTTCAAAATAAAGTATGTCTCTTGAGAATTTCACATTTCTAACTCTCTTTCACAATAGTGTATTGCAATGGTCGGCAACCTTTTTTACTGGGTCAGACTTTAGTATATTGAGAGTTCACATTTTGGGTTCAGGTCAACGTAGTTATGCATTAGACCAAAATGTGTTTGGTCAGTCTTCATTTAAATTATAGGTGTGGTTCTATTGCCACATGTCCGTGTAATCTGTCAGTGATGTACTAAAAATATTTTTTCAGGATTCAGTTTTAAACTAATGAGTGTAAATCTCATCAGCAATTAAATTCTTTGGCAGGTAATTTCAAAAGTCCTTGTGAGTCACTCGGAGATTCACGGGTCATAGGTTGCCAACCTTTGAAATATTGCATTTATGACTAGCATCACAGCTAGAAATATAAACAAAAGTATTTATTAATAGTTAAGCAAAACTGTTAATAAATATCTTTTTTGTTTTATCATCATTATGACATGAACAAGAAATGACTGCAGCTCTTGTAGAACATGATTATACAGTAGAGTCTCCCTAATCTGATATATATGGTTCTGGAGCTTGTTGGATTTCAGAGATTTGTCAGATTATTAATGAAGTCAAATCACTAAACTTTTCTTCCAAATTAAAAGTTTCTTAATTATTTGTGCTTTTTTGACCACAGTCAATGTTTTCTGTTTTTGTTTTTCATTTTTTCCGATTTGTGATATTATGTAAAGAAAAATAACAAACACTGATACAGTGAAAACACTGTTTTACAGTAATCAGTGTACTGAACTTAAAAATTAGTCCAACTATAAGCCTGAGCAACAAACAAATAGCGACTGACAATTTGTTTGTTTCTCGCACATCGACAAGTTGTGACATAAAATTTCATGTGGGCGGCGTGACGGTTCGCAGAGTGTCGGATTACTGGAAGTATTAGAATGGCAAAGGATTGGACTACAGAGACTCAACTGTATAGCAAAAAATAACAGCTAATGCAATATTATATCATCACCTCTGCATGCCGATGTTATTTGATGTAACTGAAAGAAGTTTTGCCATATACTTAGATTATTCATTTAATGCTTAGTTTTAAGGAGTAATTCTTTGAACACTAGTATAGCAAAAAAAAGAAATTGCTAACAATATAAGTATTGTGAAATAAGTTTCTCCTTATTTTCTGGAGTATACAAAGGAGAGAAATCTTACAGTTTTCTTTAAAGTTATTAATTATTGAATTATTTTTAGTTCAACAACCACATGTAGAAAGCCCTGATATTTCTCAAAAACTGAGAAGTCTTGAAAGGTTAGTAAGCTTTCAATTATTAAAAACAAATTTTTGGCTATATATAATTAATGTATGAAATAAAATTTATTAGACTACATTCTAATAGTGCAGCATCTCTAAGAGGATTGGGAAATGGAACAGCAGAAAAAGAACCAACAAATAATTGTCATCCTCAGGAAGAAACTGAAAGTTCACCAGAAGTATTGTCTCCCATATTATCTCCCGATAAATCAAATCATAAATCTGAGACATTATCTCTGACTCGTGGAGAAGCCAGAAGGCATAGAAAAGGTGTTATTGCCATGTCTGCTCCAGAAAAAGTTCGTCTATTGTCTGATTCTCTACATATTGTGAGTGAAATCAACAATGGCAAAAAGAAGGTTAGCTATAAAAAGTTATTATTTTTTATCATTTTATACATCATTATCTAAAAATAATAAAGCAGGTTCTTGTTTAATGTTGCCTCACTTCAATCATTTTGCTATTGTTACCAGAAAAAACTAAATTAATTAATTAAAAATTTGAAGGCACAAGTATAAAGCTCTGTTTTTTGCATTTCCTTTCATAATAGAAAATGTGGTGAATAATTATAAAAAAACAAGTTAACGATATTTTATATGAGCACTAATTGAAGTATACAATATAGTCCATGAACAATATACAGTCGATTCGTTTAATTAGGACATGCTGGGACTAATCCATTTTGGCCCAATCAAACAAACTAATAATAAATTCTAAAATAAAATATGTAATAAGTAGGTAAAAAAATAATAATTAGATATCTATTTTAATGCTTTATTAAACCAAAATACAGAAAATATTTGTACTATAAATATAAACAATGAGGAAAAAATAAATACATACATGATAAATTTTACAATTTCAAATTTTAATTCTGCAAAAATGCATCAAGTGTAGCTTATCTTTTGTCTTTTGATTTTGGTACACCAGTTACATCAACAAGTCTACGATGGCTTGTATTAAATGGTTGGCTTTGGAAACCTTTGCTGATTTTGGCATAATTGGTAGAACTGTAAAAACCAAAAAACATTTCTTTTGAAATTTTTTTAACATCACCTACGGATTGTGAGATATCACAAAAAAAGTTGCCGCCGGTTGTACCGCCGATTGGGCTATCCAAATAGTAAGAAGAAGAATCAGACATAGAACATCTGTGTACATTGAGGAACATTATTGAAACAGCAAAGAGCAATATTATACAGATTTAAAGAGAATTCTGGTACTCAGTAGTGGTACTCGAACCGACAAGTCTTTTGCCATCACAGTTTAGCATGGAAACATACTCAAGAACAACGGTTTCTAGACTTGTTTTAGCCCTTTATGATTGCCAGATGCATGATGATAGATAACTGATTCGCATCACGCTATGTTACCAAATATTAGTGTATGTAGTTTTGACATACTTTCGAAAAATCCTTAAGATATTCAAAAATTGCTAAATTCCTTTTCTGCTACTGTCCCAATTAAGCGTCTAAATTATGTATTAATTTATTAGTTTGGCTTCTGTTTTTTGAGATTTGGTCCAAAATAGTGGCTATCCCAATTGAGCGGAATCGACTGTATTAATTAGACTATACAGCACAATGCACATTTGACTGAGTGCAAATTCTTTGACTTTTTATTCAGAGAGTCTAGATTAAATCAGAAACCCACTTCCTGGAAAATTTATATGCTAGGTAAATGAAATTTTTAGTCTTAGTTAATGTTGCAACTTTTAGGAACATAATCTTGTCATTAAATGAATTATTAATTTGTTTCTTATTTATAAATTGCAGTTATTTGATATAGAAGTTCATTTTATTAAAATTTAAATATATATTTTTCTAACAGGAATTGGATGTAGACATGGCCGAAACTAAATCGTTACTTGAAGGAAATGTGACTGGAAATCAAAAAACTGCTGTTCCATCCAGTGTTTGTCGTTCAGTTAATAGTTCGGTCTTTTTATCGACTCCACATTCATTGCATTTATGTGAAGGAAATGACAAATTATCAATGACAGGTAAATTTTTATTTATTGCATTTTATCATAGTTTAGGTTAATTACATCGAAATATTATAATTGTTAGATGTTATATTTTATTATTAAAAATCAGTATTATTTTTGAGAGTTTTTGCATTTTCTTAAGAGACTCAAACATTACATTTATCCAAACGTTTTCTAAATACAATCATATTTCACCTTACGTCGTTAATTCGTTCCAAGTGACATAAATCGAATAAACTCTTTAAAAAATGAACTAGACCTCCTATAAATAACCTATAGCACTGGTAATAATATTTTTAAGCCTCTAAATAATACTATAAATTGTTTTGCATATTTTATTCATTTTTATGTAATCAACATACTCCTGTATGCAGTGTAAAAGTTGAACAAGCGTGAACTTTCATAAGTCGAATAAACTCTTTAAAAAATGAACTAGACCTCCTATAAATAACCTATAGCACTAGTAATAATATTTTTAAGCTTCGAAATAATACTATAAATTGTTTTGCATATTTTATTCATTTTTATGTGATCAACATACTCTTGTATGCAGTGTAAAAGTTGAACAAGCGTGAACTTCGGTATAAAGTGTCTAGCAATATATAGGAAGTGACATCATCAGCATCGATAAATCAATGTATTTACATCACGTTTTATGCCTGTGAGACCCAACCTTGAATAAACTTGTATTTTTCTCTATTTAACAAAAAACCGATGTAAAGTTGAAAATGACATAAGTCGAGGTATGAGTGAATTTTAAAAGGAAACAGATGGTTGTTATTGTTCATAAATTCATACAAAATTTCTGAATTTTGTATATAAATTCAGCTTAATTTATATATCATAAATTAGCTATTTCAAGAAGCAAAACAGATGTGAAATCTATAGCCAATTTCACAAGAATTTTTTGTTAGAAAATTCTTGTGAAATTGGCTATGGATCTTCATATTTGTTGCATATTGGCACTTTTGGAAAAATTTTCTCATATATAAAAACATTTACATAAATCTTAATTTTTATAAATCATAACTATTCATTCCTAACTTAAAAGCTCATATATTCTACATAAAATATAGAAATAAGTAAAAACAATTATTAGAAATAATTGATTAATTCAATAACGTTAGTTATGAGATAATTGAGGCCCAACAGTCAGGCCTTCTTCGATGCTGGGCTCGTGACAAAAGTCTCGGATGTCATCCCTTCTCGGTGGCCCTAAACTGGCATGAATACCATATTAATGTGTCGTCATCTTGTCTTCTGCATTCTATATAATGATTCCTTGGTGAATGTTTATAATGTCTCACAGAGTTATGAATAACCCTGCACATTATTATTATAATTTATTTTATGAAATATAAATTAATTAAATATTCTAATATTAAAATAAATGTATGAGCTCTTTGCAACAACAACAACGTTATTTTTTTTATAAAACTTATTATAGTTGCTAAAAATCAAAATATTTACAATTGTTAGTTATTATACAATTTAATTTTAGCAGATAATGTTCAAATTTATGTAAATATGATAAAAAAAATTACTAGGATTTTCTTCTAAAATAAAATTTAATTCAAAAGTTAAATCCAATGTTAACATTACTGTAAATATTCTTAATTATTATCTTTCTTATTCTTATATTATCTGTATTGAAATACTTTTTGTTTTCATATGATCAAAATTTTCTTTTATGCAAGTAAAATATTTCTCTATTTCAAGATGCATCACCTGGAGGAGATGATTCAGATTACTATACACCTGAAGATCCAAATACTACAATTCTAGTAGATCAAGGTACAGATACAAGTTTAGATGCCTCTCAAGAAACGGAAATGACTCACATATCCGAAAACAAGCGTAACGAATCTCCAAATGTTAAATGGAGACACAGTGGAAGAGACTGGAGAAAAGGTGAAACAGAAACTGTTGTAATATGTGAAAGTAACGATAAGGATAACGAGAAAACAACCACTTGCATTGATATGCCAAATGATCACGGTCACGGCATTCAGACACAGTTATCTCCTAGCCGGTTCATACTTATGTCTCACTTGGAAGGGTCTCTGCCGGGTACTCCAGCAAGTAATGCTAGTAACCGCAGCAGTGGCGATAGTTTTAGTAGCACTTCGAGTACTCGCTTCTTGTTGCCCCATCAAAGCCATGAGACCCTTCCGGAGTGAGAAATTGTGGATCGGTCTCGAAGTAAATATCTGTATCAACGTCATCCTGCTAAAGTGCAAAGAGAAAGTCTATTTAAACTTATCTTTGAAATATAAAAATTTTATTGTATCATCTTAATAAAATGTAAAATTGAAGGATTATATATATATACATATAAATATATAATTAAAGCATCTGAGAATCCTGTAAATAATAATATTTATTTAAACGAGACATTCGTGTCTATTGTAGAGAGCAAAGTATTCAAAATATTTCACATTATTGGATGCTACAAATATCAATTTTATTTTTCACTTTAAAAAAGTTGTATTAAGTAGCAAAACTTTGCTAAAGTTTTGATAATAAATTTTTTTCTAATTACATATTATTATTATTTTTTAATTTATGTAATTTTGTTAATATTTTTCTAATTTCTACAATTCTTAATTAAACATCATTAAAAATATTTTGTAAATTTCTTCAAGATCCCCGATATCAAATTTAAGTGAACTGGTTGTTAAATAATTTGAATATCACCACTACATATAAGTTAACTTTCCTCCAAGCACTACTATCTAATTCCATACAGTGGGTGATTGGTTAACGAACATAATCCGTTCAAAGACAATGTTCATTACCTGAATTGTTTGTTAACTGATTATCGATTTACCATAGTTTTTTATGGGAATTTAATTAATTTGTTCTGGAGACTGTTCTATTAAAAAATAAAAAATAAAAAAATTATATAATTTTTTACTACGTTTATTTATATGTAATAACCTAATATATACATACATAGTCTTGCATTTTCATCTATATGTTTATTTTCTAATATAACATACATAGTCTTGCATTTTAATCTATTATGTTTATTTTCCAATATAATTTCTTACTACATTTATTTATATGTAATAAAAATAATATATATCCGATCTATTAATTCGTTCCGGAGACCCAAAAAAACATAAATAAAAAATTATGTAATTTCTTACTATGTTTATTTATATGTAATAACAATAATATATACATATTTTCTTATTACGTTTATTTATATGTAATAACCATAATATATACATACATAACATTTTAATCTATTATGTTTATTTTCCAATATACATACATAGTCTTGCATTTTCATCTATTATGTTTATTTTCCGTGAAAGAATCTGTCCAATGTCGATTGCTTTTCTCTCTTCTTCAGGATTTTTTGAAAGTGATTAATAGCATTATTATCGTAGAGATCCCCAAGCCTATTGACTTCAACCTGGTATGGGTGCATTCTATGACCAAAATTTTGTAAAATCTCTTTCTTACCTTCTTTAATAAATCTTTGATTTGTTTTGGCTCCGAGTTCATTTTAATCAGGAAAAACTACTGTTCTCCCATTCTTACGCATGTCCATGAACGCACAAGGTCTAAGCCTGTCATTCCATTAGGTTAGTTAAGCAGCCATATCCTCGTGAGATATTTTTATCTGGCGGCAGCTCCTTATAGAGCTCATCACAGGCTGTCCAACACCCATGATGGGGTGTCAGCCGGATGGTTGAAGGATGAAGTTCAATGGACCAGGCCCGGACTTCTCCTAAAAAATTGGAGTGGGACCCAGATCCTCCAGGATGGTAAGCCACAGCTTTACCATGTGGCTATATGGCTGATCTGTCATTCTGTCAGTCCGTGGGTCCCACAGTTTGTTCTGTGAAGTGTTTGTTATCTGAATGTGTGTTCATTATCTGAACAGTTCATTAACTGATCACCCAGTGTACATTGATCTAAAATGAATTTGATGCTGGCTCTAAGTAACAAGCTGAAGCACTTCTATCAATTTACAGTGGACAGTGAGTCAGCTGTGTGGAATTATGTTGTACTTATTTTGAAACCAAATTTTCCAATATTTTGGAGAATTTAGAAAAATCAATTGTAGGTTCCATATAAAATACTTTTTTATCAAGTATTTCTTGCAGTTTAGAATATTTTTTTATTCAAGTTGTAACTAACGTTTTCGACATAGTCATTTTTAGGTTACATACTAGAACCAGAATCAGAAGAAAGTATTTTATTTGAATTTAGTAGAAGCAGTATATAAGTTTATTATGTAGGTTCCATCCTGTTTTTTTTTTTTTTTTT
>AYEL01073141.1:0-85067 GCA_000484575.1 Olivierus martensii | reverse complement strand
AAAAAAAACCTGCATATAAGAGACCACCGATAATTTTTAACCTATTAAGGAATGTAAAAGATACCTACAACCGAGAGGAACGTACAGGAGTCTATAACATATCTTTGCAAAACCTAGAAAACGGGAGGAAGGAGTATTATATAGGAGCCACCCGTAGAAATTTAAAGAACAGAATAACTGAGCATAAGAGAGATATCAAAAATCCAAATTTGTCAACAGCCCTAATTAAGAGAGCATACGAAAATAATGTAAAAATAGACTGGGAAGGCAGCAGAGTAACAAAAAAACTGAATAATATGAATGAGTTATACACAGCGGTGGAAGAGATGCAGATTTATAAAGATAAGAGTGATGGATTGGTTATAAATGACAGGCAAGTTAACAGCATCTCGAAAGTATGAGAGGTATGCTTTAATGGAAGATCCCCACTGTGAGAAGTGATAATGTTAACGACCTTTAGCATAGATTCTTCCTAGAGAACTTACCTGGAGAGACGACAGACACAGGTCTATGCTGCATGACGACCTTTAGCAAGAATGCAAAGCTGCTGCTCAGAGACTTAATTATTTTCATTTATTTTATTTTATATTTATCTTAATTCTTATTTTCTTGCATTTATTTTAATTTTATATAGCTCATAGGTGTCTCTGTTATATGCTTCCTTTATAATGATGTAAGAACCATGTGTTAAGAAAAAGAGAAAGAATATTTTAAATATTTACAAAATTTAAATTCTATGTTCTTTATTCTAGAATTGTATTATTATATTCTAAATTAATGTTGTTTGTTCCAAAACGTTAAAAATCTTTGTAAGAGCTGAAAATGGCACATAAGCCAAAAGCGATTCTCTGATTAAAATATCCTTCATCAAAGTGTATACTAGTCTGCTTTTTAACGCTATGAATAATTTAGTCTTTTTAGAAATATTTTAGTTTCTTTTAACAGAATTAGCTATTATTTTCTTATAATCTACAATATTTTTTAATTTTCAGCATTTTATAACTCATTTTATGAAAAATTTGATTTTTTATAAAAATTTCAAAAATACCATTTATTGAATCACATAATTGGAATAACTTTGATAGATCTGACTATAAAACTGATAGGATGAGATAAAAAAACATCTAAATTCTATCAAGCCATTAAAATATAAACAATGTTTGTTTATACATAATTTAAAAAAATATTTTGGAACAGAAAAAATTTAGAAACAACCTTCAGTAGGATGTATTTTCAATGAATAAACACAAAAAAACTGATTTGCAAAATCTCAATTAATAAAATCAGAATCACATTTTTTAACTTGTTTATTATTTTTTATCGTTTTTTCATTTCATTTCCTTTATGTCTATTTATGTCAAATGCATTCAATAGGTTAAAGGCTATATTTTTATTTGGATAAATAAATCACTGTTTAATCATATACTATTGATATTATTGATCATAACTTAATTTTATTATGGTCAAATTTCATTGTCAAGAATAGAATTCTAGGTTTTAACATTATGTCTATTAGAAATTGATTCTTGGTTTACAAGTTCTTACTTGATAAGCTCACTTCAGGAATTAATTAGTTTGTAAAAATGGGAATTGCCTATAAATTTTATTTTGTTTAATTCATGTCATGTATACTGTATTTAATAATTTGTGTGTATTTATTATATTATCTCTCTCTAATAAATTTTGTATTTTTCATATTTGTGGCAAATGTGATATTAAAAGTTTAAATATGAATTTAAGATTTTGTAATTATTTTTAATGTATGGTAAACAATAATATAATTAATATTTGCTGTATCTATATTATATTGATGTTTTATATATAACTTTCAAATCAATAATAATAATAATTAATATTAATTTAAATGTGTTAATTTATTTTAAAAATTTATATATTTTAATGTGTTTTACTATAGATACAATTTGCATAACTATGCAATTTTTTTTTATAATTATTTGACTGGAAAATTTGAATATTTAAAAAATTTACTTTATTTTCCAGATCTAGTTGAAATAAATATAATTTAAAATATCTCAAACAAGATAGTTTTAATTAATTAAAAATTTCCAAGGAAAAAATATTTGAAATCATTGTTTAATATAATGTGATGATTATCGAGAGATTTCATTTTCTTTCTAAGTAAGTTCTAATTATGACATTTTCATTACTTATAGTAGCAAAATACATAATAGTAGTAGTATATTAATAATATAGAAGCATTACGAAAACATTATAATGTTTATCGAATTATAGAAGCTATAATCTGTTTTATTTCAAAATTTTTTGTTATTTCTAATTATTTTATACAGGGTGAAGAAAAACTTCACTGTAATATTTTGTATATTAATAGGGGACCTCGAAACAAGTCGAAAATGTCTAATGAACATTGGTCTAAATGGCATCATTTTCGACTTAAACCTTTTAAAGTGAGCCAATCACTATCTAGTTTACAAAGCGTCACAACTCTTAGTGTTGCCACTAAGTATCGCATTGTATCTCTTGCTTTCTTACTAACCTGGTAATCAGTAGGAGAGAGATGCAATGCGACACGTCTTGGCAACGCGACACATCATGATGCTTTGTGTACTTGGTGATTGGCTAGCTTTAAAGGGTTATAACTCAAAAACAGTGCCATTTAGACCACATGTTCATTAGACATTTTCGAATTGTTTGGAGGTCCCCTATCAGTATAAAAAATATTACGATGACGTTTTTCTTCACCCTGTATATTAAAATATAAAGAATTATTCAATATAGCAAATAAATTGAAATATGAATATCGAAATGATGTTATGTAATTAGTATTCATTGAGAAGTTTCATCATATTTTCTATATAAAATATTAGAAAATATGATGCCTTTTTAATAAATTTTATTAACAAGTTATGATTACAGATAATCTTCGACTTATGACGATTCACACATCATAATTATGATGGCCAAAATCTATTATTAAAAATTTTCTAATTTAACTTTGCTGCCTGCATATACATACATATATCACATTGCTTTTGTATACGTATTGCAGTGTCCCATTAATCGGCAAGCAAAGGTTTTTGACAATATGCAATGGTCGCTAGTGTGATTCGCCCACTTCTAATTTATCACAGCCTTGGCATGTTAGCGACTAACAGCAGTCGAAGTGTCATTTCTCTCATTACCGTTTTTGTTTCTCGTCATAACCTGATCTTGTCCAGTAAGAAAAATAATATTACTAATGAAAAAATTTCTGAAATTGTTAAATATTTCTTTCTTAATTTTGTATTTATTTATTTATTTAATTTATATGTGCTAATAAATAATTTATAAATGTTCATGTAAACTTATACATTTTTAATTATTTTTAATTAAATAGAAACCTAATTTATGAAAATATTAAAACAGAAATCAAACAAATTAAGAATTAAAAAACTCCTCGACTTACATCAGAATCGACTTATGACAGAGTGGTCGGAACGGAACTCTATCGTAAGTCGAAGACTACCTGTATATAGTAAAGCAGTTGTTTTTCACCTTGAAGGACCAGGTTCAATTGTGATCCATATCTGCAGCTTTTCAGAAGGGATCTGGAACTAGCCCTTTAAATCCCATTCTTCAATTTTCCAGTTGACTCCATCATGGCTGTTGAGCTCTAAAAGTAGCTGCCATCAGCTATAGTATATCCCATGTGCAATATGGCATTTAATTAAAACTAACTAATAACATCAAAAATTGCATAGATCAAAATTCTTATTAAAAATTCAAATTTCTCATTTTGATCAATAACAGATTTGATACTGAAAGTTTCGCATAGACATATTCAAAAGTTTCAGATATTGCAATGTATATGGAAAGTTCATTTTATAAATAAATATTTATTCAAATTGCTATTTCTGGTTTCACTTAAAAGTTCTTTTATGGTATATGATATGAAAATGGTAGGCCTCAGGCTCACATGCAATTATCAGTCGGTCAACTATTTAATTACAGGAGTGAGAACAAAGGACTCCTATTGTTTAGTCCGCCAACAAAAGAGTTATTAGTGGGCGCAGTCTCATAAGTCATTTGTTCTCACTCCTGCAATTAAATCGTTGACCGACTGATAATTGCATGTGGGTTCGAGGCCTTATATAAGCTTCATATAATTTCTGAGAGATTATAGTAATGATTACACTAATTTTGATTATAAATACAAATGAAGAAAAGGGAAATTTGATATAATAAATTAAAATTACATTAATTAACAGCATAAAATTGTTTATCAAAATAGTTACATGCAATCAATTTTTGACAAATTTAATTGATCTTAAGAATGTATTTTGTCATCTGTTGAAGTGAAAGCAAACTGCCATTTCAGTAAAAATTTTACTATCATTCTGTGTCAGAATTTGTTATTTTTGAATATTAATACACTTTTATGTAATTTAATGTGTTGATTTTGTTTAAACTGTGAATTCAAATATTTTCCTTATTTTGAAATAATTAAAAAAAAAATGCATTAAAATTTATGTAATCGGACATATCTTTAATGGCATAAGCTATATGTTGAATGTCATAGACATCTATCAGATAATTTTGTAATTATTACTGGGAAGTCTAAGAAAATTGAATGTCGGCCATTTTTAAAAGGAAAAAAATCAACAAAATTGGTTAAACAAATTTAAAATTTCTGTTTAATACCCTGATCAGTCTGTTAAATTTTATAAATTTCCATTAATAGAATTATAATGCCGAAACCCTTTAAATTTGATTACCCGCCATTTTTAAAAAAGATTAAAATCAGAAAGGCTCAACGCAAAATCATTTAGCCATATTTAATTATGAACATAATGACCAAACTTCACGAAAATCCACTCGCTAATTCAAAAGCTATTAGTGAGGATAGCATGATGATCATCTAGGCCTGAGTTTCCTTCGGAAAATAGGCTAAAAATAGGTACTGTTTATATTTCTCTTAATGCTAATACAGGTATTTCTCGCATGCCATTATAATTTTTAATTTTACAAAAATTTTGAACATCAAGTTGGGTGGACCTACTCTTCAAATTTTAAAAATATAGTCAGTTGTTAGTATGGATGATAAGCTGTACCACCCTGGTGGATCCAGGTTAAAATCCAGGCCTAAACCTCCAGTTTTTCAGGAGGGGTCCGGGCCCCGCTGTTGAATCCCATCGTTCAACATCCGGTTGACCCCATCATGAGTATTGGCCAGCTTGTGAAAGGCTCTATACGTAGCCGCCTCAGATACAAAATATCCCTTGTCCAATATGGCGGCTTAACCAAATTAACCTAACCTCAAACTAGCTCGAACTATCGTATTCTATCGCGCGATATCACATGATGCAATATTTGAAGTAATAAAGTGCGTGATTACGTGGTATTAACTTTGAAACTTTGGCAGTCTACAGCACTAACGATGGACAATAAAAAAATTTTAAATAGTCAACCCACTTGACTTGAAAATTGGACAGCCTACAAGAATACTTTCTAAAACGCGCGGTTAATCGGCACTAACGTCAGAATATCGGGCTCGCGTAGCACTAATTACTAAAAAATAAATATTATAAAAGTAGATTCGCCCAATTTGACGAGATTAAAGTTTCTTAAATTTATTAATTTTCCAAAACATTTCATTAATTCATGTGCTATTAACTTAACTAGATATAATAATTAAGTTAAGAGAAGTTAACTGAAACGGAGAAATTATGTTCCAGCTGAGAATGTGATGCGATGGCAAAGGTACTGAAAGACCATAAATTGTATAAAGATCAAACATGAAGAATGAAAAGTTCAACATGGCAGCAATACTGGATAATCATTCTAATAAGCACTAAAACTTTCGAATTATACAATGGTACAGAAGAGTAGTGTTATTTCTTACTTTTATTCCAATTTATCATGTGCTACATGATTAAGCCATTTATACTCATTCGCGAACGCGCTTTAGAGAGTACCACACACCAAAATATCGTATAACTCAAACCCTAGAAATGCGGCCCGCAATAATCAGATCATCTGAGATCTTGAATTCATAGAGATAATTTACATTTTTATAAAAAAAAATAAATTTTATATTGTAATTAAAAATTGTTCAGTTAAAAACAACACACACGTATAAAAGTGCTTCCAAATATGTTTTCATTATTTGGAAGTAATATATATGCGAAAAACTTTCTCAATCATGAGTATTAATAAAGTCCAAATGGAGATCAAAATTAACTGATGAACTTTTACAAGCGGTGTTAAGAATACATTTAAACGACTTATAACCAAGGCTCAATATTATTATTAAAAAAACAACTGCAGAAGTCACACAGTTCAGATTGATGAATTTATTATTTTTTTATTTGAAATTATTTAGTTATTTTTTCAATTACTTTGAAATGTGTTATTTTAAGCAGTTTGTAATAAAAAGTAATTATTGTCATAAATAAAGAACGATTATGCTATAAAATTAGTATAAATCTTTCCTTTAATGTCTAACTTTTTATCGATTTGAACGTATTTTTCCATAACACTTTTTTTTAGCCCGCCAAATATTTTGGAATTTACAATTTGGCCCATATAGGCAAAACTTTGGGAACCTCTGCCTTAGACCAAGAAGTCAAAAAGCGTTTTCCTTCAGCCACACCTATTAAATGGAATTATAATAGCAGGATTGTGAACTGCGTTGTGGAATATAAAAAAGAATTAAAACTTTTGCTGTTCAATATGGTTGAAAGTCGAGGTTAAGGTTAAGGTTAATTAGATTATGCCGCCATATTCTCATGGGATATACTGTATCTGGCGGCTGCCACTTGTACAGCCCATCACAGACTGGCCATACCCATGATGGGGTCAACCGGATGGTTGAAGGATGGGGTTCAACGAGCTGCCCATGATGGGGTTAACCGGATGGTTGAAGGATGGGGTTCAACAGGCCATGATGGGGTCAACTGGATAGTTGAAGGATGGGGTTCAATGGGCTGGGCAGGACCCCTCCTGAAAAATTGGAGGTATGGGACCCGGATTTGAACCCGGTCAACCGGATGGTTGAAGGATCGGGTTCAACAGGCCGGGCCCGGACCACCTCATGATAATACTGATGGAGGTGTGTGACCCGGATTTGAACCCGGATCCTCCAGGGTGGTAAGCCAAAGCTTTACCACGTGGCCATCCGGCCGACTTGAAAGTCCAGAAAAATGGGATTCTGATAAAACAATTGCTACAAGAGGATTATACCATTATTTAACAGATTATGATTTCCATTTTTTGTGACTGGTTTTTCGTCAAATATTTGCACAGTCAGATACCCTATTTGATATATTATGAAAAAGAATTTTTATATAGCATATTATATTACAAGAATAAATCAGTTTATGGACTTTTTCACAACAGAAAAGAAATGATTTTGAATTGATTTGGGCGCTTTGGAAGATGATCAAAATTTTTCAGAAATTCAACCAAAAAAAAAAAAGAATAAGACTTACTGATATTAGATCTAAAAAGGGCTCATATATACTACAATGGTACAGAAGAGTAGTGTTATTTCTTACTTTTATTCCAATTTATCATGTGCTACATGATTAAGCCATACGAGATTAAACTTTCTTAAATTTATTAATTTTCCAAAACATTTCATTAATTCATGTGCTATTAACTTAACTGGATATAATAACTAAGTTAAGAGAAGTTAACTGAAACGGAGAAATTATGTTCCAGCTGAGAATGTGATGCGATGGCAAAGGTACTGAAAGACCATAAATTGTATAAAGATCAAACATGAAGAATGAAAAGTTCAACATGGCAGCAATACTGGATAATCATTCTAATAAGCACTAAAACTTTCGAATTATACAATGGTACAGAAGAGTAGTGTTATTTCTTACTTTTATTCCAATTTATCATGTGCTATATGATTAAGCCATTTAAAGATATTCAGCCATACATGAAGGTGACTTGGTATTTGGTAAGCAAAAAATAAGAGAATCTCAGAAATATTGTGTTCTACCAGAATCTATTCCTGTTCTGTAGGTGAAAGGCACATGGCCTTATCACATGGACAACTATCCGATCGTACCATCCTGGAGGATTCGGGATCCATATCCCAATTTTTTAGTTGTTCATAATTTTTATGGAAAAACAGCTTCCCTATCAGCAAATGTCACCGCACGCCACTGCTTGGTAAGCAAAAAATAAGAGAATCTCAGAAAAATTGTGTTCTACCAGAATCTATTCCTGTTCTGTAGGTGAAAGGCACATGGACAACTATCCGATCGTACCATCCTAGAGGATTCGGGATCCATATCCCAATTTTTTATGAGTAATCGGATGCTACCCATTGAACTCCATCTATAAATCATCTAATCGATCTTCCATGACTGTTTGTCCAGTCTGTGGTGGCCGCCATCAGACATAGCATATCCTGGCTAGATTGACCGCGTGGTAACGCTTCGGTTTTCCTTCCTGAAGGAGGACTCGGATTCCAGTTTTGATTCTCACCCTTTGAAAAAATTTATCATGGAGTCCGCGCCCGACCCTTCGATCCCCGCCTCCACAATCCAGCTGACCTCTGCAGGAGTGGGCAGATTGTGGAAGGGCATATATGGCCCTTCACTTACTACTCTGAGTGAAAGGTAGTGATATCTGTCGACAAAAAACTGACTGCCGACATGTGATTGGGCAGTAGCGTACCCGAAACGGCATTTTTTGGCGCCCTCTCCCCTTCAACAAAAACACATCTGTTTTAACTTTCAACAGATATTTTCTTAAAAAATTTGAAAAACTAAAAATTATTTTAAAATTTTTATACAATTGTATAGTGAATGGTAATGATATTCCATGCTCTTGGCCCCCCATTTAGTTTGGTGCCCAGGGCGGACCGCTCTCCTCGCCCCCTCTAGATACGTCACTTATATTATGCTATACAGTATACAGTAATAATCAGTATATTTCAGAGAAAATGCGAGGCTGGGGCAAGTAATATTTTTGAGGGCCTTCAAAATTTGAAATAAAACTGTGGACAAGAAAATAAAAACACAGTGATATTTGGTCTTGATAATAGTATTGATTATAAACGTTTAAAAATTCAACAAAGAACTTCATACGAAGATTCAACAAATTCATACGAAGATCACAACTTACTGTAGTAAGTAGAGATCTTCGTATCGATTTTCTAGTTTAACATATGGGAAATCTTCGCGTATCTTCGAACTCACTACTAACCTGGTACATAATGATATCATTTCCGTTACTACTGTCCAAGTTAGTTGTGTGGGTTCAGACTGCGCATGCGGTTATTTAGACTGGTCTATTGTGTTAAAACAGGAACGTTTGTTGTTAAGTTGATGTGTAAGCATCAGCTTAGAAAAAGAAAATTTATTTTTTACATTATATTAAAATTTATATAAAGGATTTGGCAAAAAGTAACAGTTACTCAACCTATCTAAAAAAACTCAGGTAATTAGAATTCCCAGTTTTCCCACCCGTCCTGCATGTATACCCCTTTGTTGTAAATGAACTTGTTCCAGTTTGTGACGTTTTCCCACACAATTAAGTTGGACAGACAGTAACATATCTAATCTACTCGAAACGTTAATATTTTGCGGACTTACTGCAAAGTCGGGGGTTAGAACAAATGTCAATACTACTAATTACACTAAGCCTAACGGTTCTAGCGACTCTGCAATCCAGAGTTCGGCCTGAGCTCAGGTCTTAAGATAAGTTCTAACTTAAAACTAATTAGCTACAAAAACAATCTAACAATAAATAACAAACCGGCAAAAACGAAACCGGAACTTATCACTAGAAGTAACGAATAAGTGTTAGATTGAAACGACAAAAAAAAACGATGTTAGAACTTAAGCTAATAAATTAAAGAAATTCTCAAACAAGTTAGATAATAAGAAAATATAAATTTATTAGACTTGAAACACTTACAAAAGTGTTAATAAATGCTTTATTGAAACTATAATAAAGCAACAAGCAGTTAATCAACGAAACTTGTTTAATTCAATTCAAATATCCAAAATTCAATTATTCACAAAAAGGAACCTTAAATATTACTTAGATCTAATACCTCCACTACCGATACAACTTCAAACAATCGTTGATCTTTACAAGAACTCAAATGTCACTTTCACCAATTCTACGTCTGGAAATTCAGCACCTCTAAAAATTGTTGATTGCGTCGATCTTTTATACACGAGTGATGAACACTTCCGCACTCACTCATTTACATACTTATACGTAACAAGTTCAAAGTTATTAGTTTACAGAGTAATTCATTCATGTCATTATCTTTACAATTAATTTATATATCGAACAAAACACCGATATGGATCATTCTTATTTTCACATATCAGTTTCAGTGGTAAAATTTATGTAGATAAGATGACACCATTAACCGGGACAACGACGGAGAAGGTGGAAGTAAGTTAACTTTTAAACTAAAATATAATACGTTAGCATACAGGAAAATAACGGTAAATAAATAATAGAGTGCATAATAAAATAAAAATAGGATAGGTCAAAGTTAACTTCCTCACATTACTGGTGATAGCCTTAAGCCGCAAAGAGTTAAATCCATCAAACGCCGGCGCCATTTTAACATCATCGCGGACGAACCAGTCTCGGACCAATTTGCGTGGATGGAGAGAGTTGAGGGAAAGGCTCGATTGATTGTGACAGATCGAATTGACTGTCGTGAGCGCGGACGTACTTCAAGTCCTGCTTTCATATATGGCTGGTATTGTCCTCCGCGTCGGCCATCGGCCGCAGTTCATTACTAACTTCCGCGCGGATAATACGAGCAGGGCCACGCCGAGAGTCGTGAGCGACGTTAAGTCTAGAAACATGCTTGTAAGGCTGGATTCACACTGGCCTTGCGACAGCGATCTCGACCACAACCGCGACCGTTGCTATAGAAACAATCCCATCAGGCCTCGTTTCCCGACTCTTTACTGCGACCACGACAATATTCAACTTGCTGAATATTGTCGTGGTCGCAGTGGCTACGTCATTACGATAGCCAATAGAAAGGAGGAATTTGGCCATCTATTACGAGCTGTATGCTACATCACCTCTTATTGGCTGTTGTTTACGCAGTTGCTATTAGTTGATTAGAAAAATCGTGAGGCCGGTCGTGATTAATGTGCATGTTTTATCGCAAGTTGTCACACTGGTCGTAGACGTGGTCTCAGACCTGTGTGAATCCAGCCTAATATTTCTAATCTCAACAGAGTTTTACCGGTCCGTGTTCGAAGTCTACTATCAGACGATACATCCAGTGTGGAATCGGACCGGTTCTTCAACAACACAGAAGGCTCTGTGTTGAGTAACCCGTTACAATTCATTAAACGCTCATGAAATAACAGCGCGACGATGAAGTTGAACACCGTCGAATACCGCCATTCAGCAAGCAACGCCCGATGACACTACCTGTCGACAGTTACACGCAGAAATAAACTTCTAGAACTGCCGAACAGAAGTACAGAATCCTCCTGTGGGAAGGGGGTTAGAATATACCCACCGTCTGACCCCGCCTGGAGTAAAAGTCTCCTAAAGGGGTCACCTCGCGTGATGGTTCCGAGGTTCGTCACTGGGGACTCCTATACGGAATCGGGACTGCCTTGGCGATGCCCACATTCATCACTGGGAGCCTACGGTGGGGCCCCAAAGAGACTCGGACCGCCCGGTGGGCTCGCCTGCCTCATTTTCGTATTCACTTTACACTCGCGCGCTTATCGTATTTGGGGAACAGTGAACACATAACCCCATATGGATTGGAGGGGGAAGTACTGGATGCAGACCAGTTGCACATATGGTAAAAATATGGACTTTTTGCGGAAGATAAGTGAATGTTATTAAAAATTATATTATTGTTTACTTGTTATTATATTAATATGTATTCTATGATTAACAACAATAAATACTGTTTGTTTGATTAAACTGTTTTTTTTTGGTCAACAGATGACGCCACTTTCCACTCAGTAAGAGTACTAAGTGGCGGGGCGAAACAAGCCCTTCCACAGGCTGCCCACCCCTGCGGAGCGGTCAGCCGGATTGTGGAGGACGGGGATCGACGGCCGGGCTTGGACCCCATGATAAATATTTTCATGGGGTGGGATCCGAGACTCGAACCCGGGTCCTCCAGAGTGGAAAGCCGAAGCGTTTCCACGCAGCCAATCTGACTGACTGATTAAGCTGTTGTATGAATGTCAAAAGTATACTAATAAAACTGCTTGTTATAATAAACAACAGAGCGCAATACACTATTACAGTCGGCCGGATTGGCCGCGTGGAAACGCTTCGGCTTTTAACTCTGGAGGACCCGGGTTCGAGTATCGGATCACTATTACAGTCGGCCGGATTGGCCGCGTGGAAACGCTTCGGCTTTTAACTCTGGAGGAACCGGGTTCGAGTATCGGATCCCACCCCTTGAAAATATTTATAATGGGGTCCAGACTGTCGATCCCCGTCCTCCACAATCCGGCTGACCCCCCGCAGGGGTGGGCAGCCTGTGGAAGGGCTTATTTCGCCCCGCCACATAGTATTCTTCCAGAATGGAATGTAGCGTCAAATGTTGACAAAAAATACACTATTTTATATATACTGACAGCCAGCGACCACATAACATGTAAAGTGTATAAACTACAGATATATAGTATTGAAGTCTATTAATAATGGGCGAAAGACCTGTAAAATACCGGGACCCCGGTGTTGGTCCACCGACCCAATACGGGGGGCCAGGGACCCGGGGCAACAGACCACATGCAGAGGCCGAGGACTCCGATGTCGGTCCATGGACTTCCCGTTTGAACCTAATTTAACCCGGTACGATATAATACAGGAAGTTATAGAATATTACAATAACCGGAAACGTCTATATATTTAATCACTTTGTTTAGGAAATAAATAAGTCGTTTCGTAATAATGACATTTCGAACTAAATTGTCGGCCCGGATGGCCACGTGGTAAAGCTTTGGGGCCTTACCACCCCTGGGAGGATCCGGGTTCAAATCCGGGTCCCACACCTCCAATTTTTCAGGAGTGTCGGCCGGATGGCCGCGTGGTAAAGCTTTGGCTTACCACCCTGGAGCGGGTTCAAATCCGGGTCCCACACCTCCAGTTTTTCAGGAGGGGTCTGTTTCAAATCCGGGTCCCACACCTCCAATTTTTCAGGAGGGATCCGGGCAGCGTGGTAAAGCTTCGGCTTACTTGGGAAAGCTTCGGCTTACCACCCTGGAGGATCCGGGTTCAAATCCGAGTCAACACACCACCAATTTTTCAGGAGGGGTCCGGGCCCGGCCTGTTGAACTCCATCCTTCGGTTGACCCCATCATGGGTACTGGGTAGTTTGTGATGGGAGCTCTAAATGGCCGCCGCCAGATACAGAATATCCCATGAGGGTATGGCGGCGTAATAAAACTAACCTAACCTAACCTTTGTTTACATTGAGCCCTATTACAATATTTTGGATATAGGTTTGTATTATCTATACTAGGCGCGGCAAAAGTTAACTAGCTGCCATAGTTTTTTATACTTTTTCTTTCTTTATTTTTTTGCATATTTTACGCCCCCTTTCCAACAAAGCATTTCCACGCGGCCAATCCGGCCGTCCGAAATAGCCTATTTTTTGCATATTTTATGGCCCCTTTCCAATCAGGAAGGATTACTAAGGGGGCGGGGCCAGTTCCAACCACGGGCTGCACCCACACTTGGGGAGAGGGGCCCGTAGGGGATAGTGAAGGATGGGGATCACCGGGCCGGGTCAAGTACCCCGAAAAAAATCCGGGTCCTTCTGCGTGGCAGGCCAACAGCGTTACCACTCGGCCCGCCTAGATTTTTATACTTCTATGCTAGTTGCTTCCCCCAACTCTCGTTGCACGCAATATAGTGACTTTACGGTATAGTCACTAGTATAGTCTTTCTATTCCTGTGTTCGAATAGGAATAATTACTAACGCATATTTGCGTCCATAGTCCCCACAGATAACTTTCGCTTGACGCATATATACGTCCATAGTCCACATGCGTTAGCTTTGGCTGGACGCATAAATACGTCCATAGTAAGGAGTTAATTAAAAAATATGTATTTATTTATAAACGTTACTTATTTTATTTATACATATAAGTGATATTTTGTGGCGGCTGGATGGCCGAGTGGTAACGCTATCGGCGTGCCACGCAGAAGAGCCGAGTCTGGTATCTCCTGAAAAGTTTTTTTTGGAATGCTGGGCCCGATCCGACGATCCCCGTCCTTCACCACCCCTCATCGGGTGTGTGTACAGCCCATGGTTGGGACTGGTCCCACCTCTTAGTAATCTCACTGATTGAAAAGGGGCGTAAAATATGCAAAAAAATATTTTTTTTTTGTGGGACACCGCGAGAAATAACGAATTGAGCCCTCACTAACTGAATCCGGCACTGCTCGTACTAAAATAGTATATTATATTATATACTTACATATAGAGTTGTCTGTGCGAAACACTACCACCTTCATTTTTTTGTAGACGATGGTGATCATTGGACCACACCCGAACCGCTATATTGCTTTTCCAAGGGATGGATCCGGATTCGAACTCAGTGGATGAAAAGCAAAAGTGTTTCCACGCAGTCTACCCAGCTGATACAAGGAGGATTTGTATGGCCGCGTGGAAACGCTTCGGCCGGAGAACGTGGGAAGTAAGTTAACTTTTAAACTAAAATATAATACGTTAGCATATAGGACCTCCATCAATGTTTGCCCCCGCCCCTTTATGTTTTTTGTTTGTGACAAAAAAGATAAAAGGGGCGGGGGTAGAAACCCTGTTGACGGCAGAAAGAGAGGATGTCAACAGCTGACCACCCATCGCTGACCCGAAGTGACGAAGAAGGGTCGACTCCAGAGGAGGACATCTCCCCGGGGAAGGGAGCGAAAGAAGTCGCCCAGCAAAACTGGGCAGATTGCCCGCCAAAATGCCGTTCAAATGACGGGAAATAGTCAGACCTGACCAACAAATGCACTAAGTAGGTCGGCCGGATTGGCCGAATATTAAAAGAAATAAATTTCCTTTTATTGGTTTTTAATTTTATTTTATATCTTGCTTTAAGTTTCCGACATTCAGTTTGGCTGCCCGTGTGCGATGCACACCTTGCACCTATGGCAGGCCTGGCACTGTGTGGCTTACCACCCTGGAGGATCCGTGTCCTACACATCAAGTTTTTCATTAAGGGTCCCCTCTGAACCCCATCCTTCAATCATTTGGTTGACTCCATCAAGGGTGTTGGCCAGCCTATGATGGGCTGTATAAGTGACTACCGCCAGATACAGTATATCCCTTGTGAGATATGGCTGCTTAACCAATCTAACCTAACCTACATATTAGTAATTGTGTGCTACCGTACAATCTAGCTATCATTTGAAGTTTCCTAAGCATGAATCTGTCGACTTGTAGCTTACTATGGTGTATTAATAATAAAAATAATTGACTGAGTAAATTTGTTGTGAATTCTTAAACGGTAAAACTTTAATTTAATGCAGAAAATATATATTCTGCGCTCACATCTATAATTATGATTTTTAATTGATTAGTCGTAAAATTACTTTTAGCAAAACTTTCAAAAATCTTCAGGATCAAAACAATTTGCAGAAATTTTAAATTTTTAAAACAATCTAAAAATTTCCAAGAATAGCATATGAAGCATTAAAACGCGCTTGTCCTCCCATTTTTCATCAATCATATTTTTAAATCCATATTCACATTTTTTCCTGCTCCAACAGAGCAGTTTTCATTCTAGTATACTATATAATTCGAATTCAAAAAATTATTTTGCAATGAATAATATAAGGATCGATCAGTTTAACAAGAAATATTTTTTTTGGATAAGAAAAATTAATCAATTGATTTCATTTATGGATTAGATCAGGGCCGAATTAAGACCCTTTGGGGCCTGCAGGTACAAAAAAAATTTTTAAATAAATTATAAAATTGTTTAATAATTTGTTATTTACTTTTGCGAATCCTTTTTTGTATATTTTACGCCATTTTCTAATCAGGGAGATTACCAAGGGGCGTGGCCAGTTCTAACCACGGGTTGCACCCACACCAGTGAAAGGGGCCGGATGGTGAAAGATGGGATCGTCGAGTCGGGCCCAGCACTCCGAAAAACTTTTCAGGAGATACCAAACCCGAGACGCGAACCCAGATCCTCCTGGGTGGTCAGCCAGATGGCCGAGTGGTAAAGCGTCAACAGCTTTACCACTCGGCCATCTGGCTGCCCTTTGGGGATCCTAAGCGCATGTCTATTGTACCCAGTGGATAATCTTCCCTAATGTCGGCCGGATTGGCCGTGTGGAAACGCTGGATTGGCTACGTGGAAACGCTTCGGCTTTCCACTCTGGAGGACCCGGGTTCGAATCTCGGGTCCCACTCCTTGAAAATATTTATCATGGGGTCCGGGCCCAGCCCGTCGATCCCCTGGCCGGATTGGCCGCGTAGAAACGCTTCAGCTTTCCACTCTGGAGGACCCGGGTCCCACCCCTTGAAAATATTTATCATGGGGTCCGGGCCCGGTCCAAGTGGAAACGCTTCGGCTTTCCACTCTGGAGGACCCGGGTTCGAGCCTCTGCCTATCTAGTTGATCCTATTCTCACGCGGATTCCGCGTGAGGACTCACCCCTTGAAAATATTCATCATGGGGTCCGGGCCCGGCCCGTCGATCCTTGTCCTCCACAATCCGGCTGATTCCTCCGCAGGGGCAATCCGGCTGACCCCTCCGCAGGGGTGGGCAGCCTGTGGAAGGGTTTGTTTCGCCCCGCTCTTACTGAGTGGAAAGTGGCGTCATCTGTTGACAAAAAAAGGAGGATTTGTAATTAATTCCTTTCGATTCCTTCAGTTTTGTCTAGGTCCACATGCAAACTGTTGATCATACCTCAACTTTTCAGACTATACGTCTAAACGGATCGACGGAGTGTGAATAGTGGAGTTTAACATTTTCCACCGCTAAATATCAATTGCATGTGAATCTGCATAAAATAATTATAACAGAAAAAGCAAGAAATATTTTTAGTAAAATTACTAACAAAGTATGGGTGAGTTCAAAATCCTCAACTAATTGTAACGCCGCTATGTGCGATGGATGGATACGCTTGTCAATTGGGTGCCTTCCAAACCTCAACAGCAAGTCATTAGTGATTAGTCTCTTTTGACGTCAGAAATAACTCAACATCAGTATGTTTCTGGAACGACTTGCTGAGTGTGGAGATAAGATGGTAGCTAACATGATGAAGAAGACAATAATGAATATTATAATTTCATTAGCGTCATTAGAAAGCACCAAAATTTATTTGCCAGTAAACAGCAACGATGATGATGATTTATAATACTCTGTAACTTTTAAAATCTTATCATCTAGTAGAAACTACTTTTTCCGCGACGTTGAATAAACGATGTAAACCGGTGTCATCAGTCTCACCACCTTTCAAGTGCAATTACCGTGATGAGCTCATCACTGATTAGTCTGTTGAGGTTTGGAACGCACCCTATATGGGCAAAGTTTTTCCGCGACGTTGAATAAACGATGTAAACCGGTGTCATCAGTCTCACCACCTTTCAAGAGCAATTACCGTGATGAGCTCATCACTAATTAGTCTGTTGAGGTTCGGAACGCACCCTATATGAGCAAACTAAAATCGAATATTGAGATGTAATTGCTCAAATTTATTTTAGAAGAGAAAATTCAGTTTATAATTTAAATATCACTCAAAATTTTTATGATAACTATTCGAACAATTATTTAAAAAAGTATGATTATATAAGATACATTTTTATTAATTTTGTTTTTGGCTATATTTTTTTAATACGTTTAAAGTAATCGGGCAGATTGCTATTTCATCATTTCTTTCTAGAACATTTGACGGTGTTTATTTTGGTTTCTCCTGTGGAGAAAATAAAAGGAAGTAAGAAATTTTAAGTTTTAACAAATTTATTTGTGTAATTTAAACTGTGTATTTGAAGGATTAAAATTTATTTATTGTAAGGTTTAGTTTTACAGTTTAAATTATTTTACAAATACTGTATTTTGTGTAATCAAGTTTTGATGTAAACAAAACAGTTAAATCATATTTATATTTTAAAATCTAGATATCTGTTTAAAAGTAATTGACAAAACATTAATAAAACCAAAACTACAAAATTAATGTCGCAGGTAAGAATAAGAGTTAAAACAAGCAAAACTATACAGTAGCTCATGTTCCTTTCTTAAATAACACTGCTTCATAATCACAAGTCATCACTGTCAAAAATGTAAAGCAGATATGTGATTACTATACAGTGCAAGCTGATAAAGAGTAGCAAAATTTGTAATATTTAAATAATAAATT
This sequence comes from Olivierus martensii, assembly GCA_000484575.1. NCBI lineage: Eukaryota > Metazoa > Arthropoda > Arachnida > Scorpiones > Buthidae > Olivierus > Olivierus martensii. The sequence continues at coordinate 66,746 of AYEL01073141.1, read as the reverse complement.
TTATTTTTTGTCCAATATAAATTAAATAAAAAAAAGTCCACAGGATTTTGTTCTTTCAACTTAGCTTTCTAATTTTTCTATACAGTGCAAGCTGATAAAGAGTAGCAAAATTTGTAATATTTAAATAATAAATTTTTATTTTTTGTCCAATATAAATTAAATAATAAAAAGTCCACAGGATTTTGTTCTTTCAACTTAGCTTTCTAATTTCTGTATTTTTTTCAAAGTTTTTAATATTTTATCAAAGACAATGATTTGAATTTGAATCAATGTGTTGTAATAAGTGTGGATAAGATAATATTTTTTTAGAACCAATCAAAGCTCTTATTGTACATATTCAAACTGTTGTAATAGAAACAAAATTAAAAAGCCTTGTGATTGGTCAATGCAGTTCAGTTGTATGTGGATCTATGCACAATAGTCTGATATACTGTGATAATCATTTTGTATCTAGGATCTCTGACTTTGTGTTTGTAAAGTGTAGAATGATTCTGTATTTGCTCACTATTATTCATTATAGCACATCAATAAATATATATGTGCTCCCCGATTTATGAATATTCATAGTTACAAATGTAAATTAAAAAAAAACTTAATAATATTACACAGTATGTGAGTAGAATAGTCTAGCAACCAATTTATGTAAAATTATAATAATGAACATATTATGGCCATCTAAACAACAAAAACAGGAAACTGATACACTGCCTGAACAATATATGAGAGAGACACCTTAGCACTTAGGCAGAGTCAAGAAAAACACAACAAAAATCATCATTTAAAAAGCAGTAGCATCTAATTAGGTGTTCTATCTTTTATGCGTTCGATAAACGATATTTATTAGTTGTGTTCTGTCTTTTATGTATAGCTGAAGAGGATTTTATTATTAAAAAGTCGAAAGCGCTACTACTTTTTAAATGATGATTTTTGTTGTGTTTTTCTTGACCCTGCCTAAGTGCTAACGTGTATCTCTTATTATGGCCGTGTTTTAAGATGATGATTACACCAAAAAATCTTCTTTATAATTAGAACTTTTTGTTCACTTATTGAAATAAGAAACTTCTAATAGGTCCAGCTGTGAAATATTTTACAAAAAACATATATAAGTTATTTTAGTACTTTTAGAAGCTAAACAACAGCAGTATTGAAGTTATGGACAAAACTGACAAATTACTTTTGTGACTCGAGTGAATGTAACCTAGAATAGCTTTTGACAATTCCTGCTTTTTAGTAATACTTTCTTAACAGGAAATAATTTTATTATTAAAATGTTTTACTGATGTACTGATGAGAATCTCAAAGGTCGAAAACGTTTTAATAATAAAATTATTTCCTGTTACAAGAGCTGAATAATTATTAAGAAAGCATGTAACTTATTTCCAATTTACAACAGAATCCAGTTATAAGTTTAAGTTAGGTTAATTTGTACAAGGGATATATGTAACAGCAGTCACATTGAGTCCATGATGAGGCCAATCAGAAAGTTAAAGAATGGGATTTTATAGGCCCTATTCAAATTTTTCCTGATAAACTGGAGATGTAGAATCTGGAATTGAATCTGCATCCTCCAAGGTTTTAAATGACTGCTTTACCATCAGGGGCAGATTTAGGCATGGTCTTTATGATCTGCAGCCCAAGCTCCGCTCAATCAAAGTGCCCCCTTCAGGATCAATAAAAACAATTTAAATTAAAAATTTAAGAAAAAATAAATTATACAAAATTTTGCCCCTTTAAGGCAGGATTCGGGATTACCTGTCACGAATTTTCACAATCTATCAGTAGCACGACGTAGCGAAGTTAAATCATCATGCAGCATCAATGTGTCGCCACATAATTGTATCTGGAAGGTGTATAAGTGCAGCGTTGCAAAAACTTGCGGCAGGTAATCTCGCATCTTGCCACTGGGATGCAAATCTAGCTCTTCTAAAGCATGTTTAGTGTAGCTCTCACCATTAGGTTAATTTAGTAGGCCGCAGTATTAGCCCAGGGCACTCAAAGTTAACGGTCTGCCTCTGTTTACCATGCATCCATTCGATTAAGTCCAAGACTATTTGTATAGTATTAATCTACACACACAATAATAATATACATATAAAATTCAATTTTCTCTCTGTATTATAAAAATGCTATTCATTTTATTTTTCTGTTTTAATAGAAAATGATAATTTTGAAGATTCTAAACAGTCCAGCAACTCAGATTTCATTGAAATCTGTCAGCAAACCATTATTGAGTAAATTCAGTCCTTTTACATTCCGTACACAATGTCTAGCAGACAGTTCCAGATCGGCATTCAGGAGAGCAAATATTGGAACTCGACGAAGAACATTAAGGGAGACATTAATGCAACCTGCGGGTGACACTGGTAAACGTAGTCATAATTTTTCACATTATAAAATTTGAGTGATGCGAAACTACCGAATTATTATAAAATTAAATTTTTTTTTCTAGCTTTTGATCTTGGAAAAGGAGTAGTTGCTGGAGCATCAGTATTTGGACTTGGAGCACTTTGTTATTATGGCCTTGGACTATCAAATGAACCTGGAGTTATAGAACAATCTATGTAAGTAAATATAAAATTAAATAGGAATATTATTTGGATATTATAAGCTTATAATCTTTTAAAATGATTTTTCTTAATAGGTTATGGCCGTCCTATGTAAAAGAACGTATTCGAGACACCTACATGTATTTTGGCGGAAGCATAGCACTAACAGCAGCATCCGCAGTGTCTGTTTTTCGCTCTCCAGTTCTCTTAAGATTGGTTTCAAAAAATTCAATGCTGGTAATTCACTATAGTGATTAATTTTTTAAATATTTTATTAAAGATTTGTAGTTGAATTTATCTCTTTTTACAGGCGATTGGCGTTACAATTGCCGCTATGATTGGAAGTGGAATATTAGTTCGATCAATACCCTATTCGGAAGGTTTGGGTGTTAAACAGTTTGCTTGGGCTGTTCATAGTGGTATTATGGGAGCTGTAATTGCACCCCTTTGCATTCTCGGAGGACCTTTATTAATGAGAGCTGCTTGGTATACTGCTGGCATTGTTGGTGGTATGTATATAAAATATTTACGGAAAGTGAATGCTGAATTTCTCACACATTTATGTACAGTCATTTGTTGTCGAGATATATATATATATAAAATTTATCTTTATTTTCAGGATTGTCTACTGTTGCAGTGTGTGCACCTAGCGAAAAATTTTTAAACATGGGAGGCCCTCTTGCAATTGGTTTAGGAGTTGTGTTTGCAGCCTCGTTAGGTATGTTTAGCCCATTTTTAGTATGCTTGCTGTTGCAGATTTTAAAAATTTCAATATAATTTTGTAGGATCAATGTTCCTTCCTCCAACAACTGCTTTGGGAGCAGGAATTTATTCAATTAGTCTCTACGGTGGATTACTTCTATTCAGCGGATTTTTGTTATACGACACTCAGAGAATCATAAAGAAAGCAGAATTGTACCCCATGTATGGCATGAAACCTTTTGATCCAATTAATGCGTAAGTATAACCCAATTAATTTTAATTAGCAATAAAGTCAAGAGAAAATTTTTTCTATAAAAGGTATTTCCTTCAGAATATAACATATTTTAATAGAATAATTTTTTATAACCAAAAATATTGATGTAAACTATAGAAATTAAATTTTTATTTCAGCTCTATTTCTATTTATCTGGATACTATAAACATCTTCATTAGAATTGCCACTATTCTGGCAGGAGGAGGATCCCGCAAAAAGTAAAACATGTAATTAGCACATAGTTAATTTAAATTCAAATATCCCTTATTTATAAAAAAAATTATTAATCTGTAAAATCTTTTGTACCATGCAAAAAATGTTTGATTTATATTAATAAATTAAAATAGCAACAAACAAAATAAGCTATAAAACTTAATGTGAATCCAAACATTATTTTCATTGTCATCTTAGTTCATTATAATAATTTCATGAAAGTACGACGACGATCATAAATATATGTACTATATGAGGCATAATTTTGTTCATTAAAATAATTTTGCAATTAATTGTCTGAAACTGTTCATTGTTTATCTTGAGAATTTGTGAAGAAGCAAAATATATAAAGATTACTGTCATGATTAAACTGTAGAAACAAATTACTATTTTTTTTGCCTAAAATCTATAAATTGGACAAACCAGTTATACAATAAACTTTGCATCATTCTTTGAAAATGTCATATTTTTAATGAGTCTTGAATATTTAATTTAAATGCAAATTAATATTTAATTACGTTTTAATTTTAGTATGACTTACTGTTTCGAGCATTGGGATTGCAATTATGCAGTTGTATGTAGTGCATGCAAAATTGACGATGAATATTTAATTACGTTTTAATTTTAGTATGACTTACTGTTTCGAGCATTGGGATTGAGTTGTATGTAGTGCATGCAAAATTGATGATAGAATAATGATTGTCAGTGATTTGAATAAAATCTTCATTTAAAACAATTTGTTGTATTTAATTGTAAGGTGATAGGGTTATGTATCGTACAGTTTCATAAAAATTCGGATTTAACGGACTCGGGACATTTCTTTCCATTACACTATTATGTGAATTTAATCTTAGATAATATAGTCTTGTTAGTATATTATGTATGGCAAAATATGCATTTTTATTATGAAATTGCATTTACAGAAATTAATAAAATTTTATTTTCAAAATCTTGTTCTTCTCTTGATAAAATTATCTTAAGAATTTTTATAATTTTTATTAAGTTTTGCAAAAAAAATGCACATTTTGTAACTGATGAATGGCATATCGATCTATCACTTTTTAGCTTTTTAGAACTAGAGCAGTTAGGAAATAATGATAATTGGCCAAACTTCTCCTTACATGTCACATTGTTCAATCAATTTTGATTAATTTTCAAATATAGTTTAAGATCTCCAAAAATTTCAATAAAATTATATCAATATAGAGATGGAAACTTCCCATTGCAGTCAAACACTTCCATAGATTGTGTATTTAATTGTAAGGTGATAGGGTTATGTATCGTACAGTTTCATAAAAATTCGGATTTAATGGACTCGGGATATTTCTTTCCATTACACTATACTAAACTTTATTATGTGAATTTAATCTTAGATACATAATATACTAACAAGACTATATTATGGCAAAATATGCATTTTTATCCTGAATTAAAAGAAAAAAACTATGTTGTTTAACAATTTTTATTATGAAATTGCATTTACAGAAATTAAAAAATTTTATTCTTCTCTTGATAAAATTATCTTAAGAATTTTAATAAAAATTATAAAGTTTTGCAACTGATGAATTTGAGAAGTTAGATCGATATGCCATTCTATCAATTACCTATCACTTTATTTCCTAACTGCTCTAGTTCTAAAATGATAATTGGCCAAACTTCTTACATGTCACATTGTTCAATCAATTTTGATTAATTTTCAAATATAGTTTCCATCTCTATATTGAAATTTTTAGAGATCTTAAACTTCCCATTGCAGTCAAACACTTCCATAGATTGTTGTGCTAAATTTTATTACAAATTCAGAATCTATAATTTTGTTAATTGAAGTTCCTTAACGTTTGGTTAGTAGCAGGGTTGCAGAATCGGATGGCAAATGATCCGGTTCTGACTCCCAACTCCAGGCAGTTTAAAAATCCGATTCCAACTCCTGAATCAGATTCGTGATTCATCAGTCATGATTCCAACTCCTGAATCATCCATGTGGTATTAAAAACCCAGAGATCAGTTTAAAAATCTGATTCCAACCCTCGGAATCTGATTTTTAAACAGATCTCTGGTTTCGGTGTCGGGGATTTTTGCGAACCCAGGGAGTCGGTTGAAGTTCCTTAACGTTTGGTTAGTAGCAGGGTTGCAGAATCGGATGGCAAATGATCCGATTCTGACTCTGATTCCATCTTTTAAAAAAAATCTGATTCTGACTCCCAACTCCAGGCAGTTTAAAAATCTGATTCCAACCCTTGGAATCTGATTTTTAAACAGATCTCTGGTTTCGGTGTCGGAGATTTTTGGGATCCAGGGATTTTTGCGAACCCAGGGAGTCAGTCAGAATTGGATCATTTAATCTGACTCTGACTCCAACTCCACCTTTTAAAAAAATCAGACTCCCTAAAATTTGTAAGGTCCGACTCTGATTCCACCCAAAAATTTCTGACTTCCTGACTCGTAGAACTAAAAAGAAAAATATTTAACAATATCTAATCACAATATGCTTCCATGTAATCTTTTTCAGAGAATAATATTTATATATAATCTGAAATTCTGAATGTATAATGTAAAAAATTGTCAGTATTCAAAATATTTACTTACTTGGTTGCTAAGTAGTAGAGAAATTAAGACATTTATATTAATATGTAAAATCTGATAAACTGTAATGTCTGGTTAATGTAATAATGTTAAATAGAAATGTCTCAAGTTCTCTGTCCTGTATTGGATTCCACCCAAAAATTTCTGACTTCCTGACTCGTAGAACTAAAAAGAAAAATATTTAACGATACATGGAAGCATATTGTGATTAGATAATCTTTCTCAGAGAATAATATTTATATATAATGTAAAAAATTCTCAGTATTCGAAATATTTACTTAATTTCTCTACTACTTAGCAACCAAGTAAGACATTTATATTAATATGTAAAATCTGATTAACATTATTACGTTAACCAGACATTACAGTTTAATAGAAATGTCTCAAGTTCTATGTCCTGTATAGGGCTTTTCTCTTTCATATTCAAAAACATTAATGGGCACAATGTCGATATGCTACAAATATATTGAAAATCATTTTAGTTTTTTCCTCCCTCAAAACATTTATAAAAATATTACTTATATCTGTTATGATTGCATGTATTTTTTTACACACATCATCATCAACTAAGTTAATAACTTTACACAAAAGTTGCAATTACTGTTGTAAACCCATAATGAATGCAATGAAAAATTTATGAGTATTCTTTGTTTTTATATGTCGGAAAAATAATTTTCTATTTGTCATATAATTACTGTTGTAAACCCATAATGAATGCAATGAAAAATTTATGAGTATTCTTTGTTTTTCATAAATAACTGGAAACAGGTTGTTTTTATATGTCAGAAAAATAATTTTCTATTTGTCATAATGCACCGTTGTAATCAAATCATCCATGTGGTATTATCTCGATTTCGGTTAGGAAACATGATGTCACGTCATTATGAAACTGTAAATTAAGCTATCACTATACTCTATTCATTTCCAGTAATATGATACTTAAAAGTCAACATGTTTGGAGTCATAATTAAAAAAAAAAGTTTGATATCGCAAAAAAATATGAGAAACATTATGGAAGCCAGGTGTATATAAACTAGAGAATGTCTATTTATAATTAAAACTATATACACGAGTATAATTAAATTCCTATTTAATAATTATTTATTATTACATTCAATTTGAAATACTGTTTTTCCCTTAAATTTTAAAAAATAGCATACAGTGCAGGTATTTTGACATATACACACATGAATTGCATTGTTGCGAGTTCACCATAAGGCTGAACTACACCACGACCACAAAACTGGTCGGTTGTGAATTATAATTACGTTAATATAGAAATGCATAATCTAACTGGAGTCAGTTTCAACTGCTATTGCAACATGTGGTCCGTGTGAGTTATATTAATATAGAAATGCATAATCTAATTCATGACCGTCCACAAACCAATCACAGTTTTGTGATAATGGTGTGGTTCTGCTGTGGTATGTATGAGTTCAGCCTAATAGTCTGATATACCAGCAGCATCCATTTTGTATTCGGTTTCTTTAGCTTCGTATTTATTAAATTTATTATGACTAATGATAGTGGATAATTGATGGATACAAGATATTTTGTAGTTATGACAAAATATACTATAGATATATGGTTTCTGTTTTCGATAATTCATTTCAAAATAAATTCCCTGACTTATTGTAGATGATTGTTCGGTAAAATCCTCCATAATTCAAAATATACGTATGTTCGAGCATACCTTATACAGTTTACCTCTATATTGTAAATTAGCATTGTGCAGTTACCTTATACAGTGCTAATTTTTCACAAAGATATAGCAATAAAAATAATTATATTAAAGAATGAGGTGCACAAGTCGACCAGACAGTCACATGGTGAAGCAGTCGCTTATTACGGAAGTGATTGAACAAAGTCATTTTGGAAATCTGGTATCTTTCTCAACCTTTTCATAAATGCCTACTACCAAAATCAAGAATACAGTGCTAATTTTTCACAAAGATATAGCAATAAAAATAATTATATTAAAGAATGAGTGCACAAGTCGACCAGACAGTCACATGGTGAAGCAGTCGTTTATTACGAAAGTGATTGAACAAAGTCATTTTCGAAATCTGGTGTCTAGAACAGCAATTCTCAACCTTTTCATAAATGCCTACTACCAAAATTAAAATTCAAAAATTTTAGTACTACCAACAAAAATATGCTTCCTATATAAATAGGAAGTAAAGATTATACGCATAGTTAATGACGTCTTTTCTGACGTCACTATCAGTTGAGAGTGAGACGGAGTATAGTCATGTCTCGTGTACCACTGGAAAATTTTAGTACTACCAACAAAAATATGCTTCCTATATAAATAGGAAGTAAAGATTATACACATATCACTAGTCTTGTCTCGTGTACCACTGGTGATGATGATGATGGTGGTGACTATACCAGTGTACCACTGATGATCTAGAATGCCACATTTCCAGTTTTCAATATGGGTCCAGGTCTGATTTCAAAACTAACCTAATAAGCACATAAAACACATACACGTTTGATAAATTATGAAATCATGTTGCATGGCATGTCTTTTATCATATAAGATGGAGACTACTAAAATATAGGTGTGACTAACATGAATTTGTTCTACAGTAGCAAACATTAACTATAAACAATTAAAACCAGTAGGAATTAAATTGAAATCTGAGTCGAGACTCAATAATTAACTCATTTTTAAGATTTGAATTTTGAGCGACACTCGTCAAGACCATTGAGAGATTTTGCTTGATATATTAATAGCTGAGGGTTAAAGTTTTGCGTAAGATATAACTGCACTTTTGCTTAATTTTGATTGTTTATGGTTAATGTTCACGACTACAAAATGGCCTTACCCATGCCAAAATTTTTATGATAAAATATCAAGTTTTTTATATGTAATAATAACAAAAATATAATAGTTCATACTACACAATTGACTTTCTCCGTTTCAAGAATTGATATAATAATCAATCACCTTCCAACAATCCCTACAGTACCCCTATGGCACAAATGGTATAATCTCCTTCACCATTCATCCCTATAAAAGCACTTTGCTGAATTTATAACTGAAAAATTGTTAATGCGTAAAATGGAGAATATATGATGATGTATGGATTGTAGTTCAATTAATATTTCCTAATCAACGATTTTGATTTTCATGTTTTGGAACAGTATATGGAACCTACTTAAGTTGTTGTAACAAGTATTTTCAAACATAAATTTTGGAGATTGGCAGATATTTTTCAGAAATGTATAATCGTGAACACGGGATTTATTTGCATATTAAAACAAAAATTGTCAATTATTATTAATTTAATCTGTCATAAAAGGAAGAGAAAAAGAGTAATACAAATACAGGTACTCCTCACACTTACAAACCAAATTTTCTGTTAAAATAAAAAGTACCTATGTGCATGACTTACATTAGTGCATGTAATTCCCCACACTCGTAATTCCAAAAATCTGATGGAGAAAAATACTTAGTGCATAATTAAGATATAAATGTTTTTAAACCATGAAAACTTAAGTAAGTTGTTCTAAATATATACAAACAAGTTACTTACTGACCAATTTGTGGGAACAGAACTTGGTCGTTAAGTGAGAAATACCTGTAATGAATATTATACAAGACTACAAATATATATTTTTATTCATGTAATATGGTTTATACAAAAATCAACAAATTCTGTTTTTATATAGAAAGTTTCTTAATATGCTCTCTTTGAGAGATCATTATAAAAGTATAAATATACGTATAAAAACATAATTACAAAAGTTCGTGAATTCGGATAGTTTTACGAACCGCATTACTGTATCCTTCTTTGAAGCGGAACCAAATGTGTCCTTTTTGTGGAATGTTCTCTGCAAATAAAAAAAAACTCCATATTCTCATCAAGATAAAGAAATTTTATTTTATAAAACCATACAATTTTGCTTTTAAGATTAAGTCAAATCAAATGTATTAATTTATTGCTTGTTTGTTGTTAGTAAATTATTTAAAATCCCACAAATGGTAACAATATCCCGAAAACTTTGATTGTGTGTAAATATATTTGTACATAGGCAAACTTAAAAATTTTCATATAAACACTGCTTTTTCTTGAATTGAACAATATAGTCAATAAACTAATTATTTTTATAGTTGTTTGAAATATTTACTAATCAAGTTAGAAACATTATTTTTCAAAACAAATGAACAAAACAATGCTCCATTGATATAGTGTATTGAAAAATCTTTACAATTTTCAGAAAAATCTATATTAAATAATAATAAAACAATTTTTAGCAAAGGGGCAGCATTTCGAAGACTTTGTCTTCGAAATGCTGTCCCTTAAATGTCAAATTGTATCTTGATTTCACTACTTATGCCACCTCCTTATGGTGCCGTCTGATGTGGCTGCCTCTCTGTATCATAGCACAGCACAGCTTTGTGTGGGGATACATTCCAAAAACCAAGCACTAAATGAAAACAGTGTTAATCAAGGCCATCTTAACATGTAAGTAATGGAAACGGGACAGTGAATAAAAAATATACAGTCAATTCTCGTTAATTGCGGATTCCGTATTCGACTATTCGCGAAAATTTATTTGTAACCACAAAATCAATATTCGCGGATTCCCGCTGAGGACGAAAATACTTTTACCAATGTTAACTCTAATAAAGTTGTTTGTTACCAAATGTAGTCTCTGAATAGGTTTGTCGGAAAATTTCTTGTTATCTATTCTTCCTCACTCCACAGATTTTAGATCTGAGGCAAAAAGCAATGCAGACAAGGCTGATGCAGTTTTTCAACGTAGTTCAGAAAGACAATGTGTCACCTGTCATATCAAACATCTCGCAACATAAAAAAAACTATCAATCAAAAATAAGATTTTATTTATCACATAGTTAGTTTTAAAAATTAAATAAAGTTTACTGTAATTATAATATTGTGTATAGTGCTATAAACTGTATACTGTAATTATTTGTAAGTAATGTAATATATATTAAATAAGATGTCTGTAAACAGAAAAAAACACATAAACCAAGTATGAAAATGTTGGGAAGAAAGGTTCGCAGGAACCTAACTCTGTATTTCCCATAGACACAATGGTTCACTATTCACTAATTCAGTATTTGCGAAGAATTTACGGAACGTAACTACTGCGAATAGCGAGAACCGACTGTATGTACCATTTTCTTTATTTTGTAACATGTATTATTACTATTATTTATATTACCATTAATTATAGAATTTTTTATTGCTAATATCGATTTGGATTCATAAATCATTCATGAAAAAATTCTTAAAATTAGAAAATAAAAAGTTTTTAACAACAAAAAAGCAGTGATCAGATTGAGTAAACTATAAACAATGAAAAATATCAATGAAAAAAAATCGTTCTAACTTTAAAAAACTATGGTCTGAAGTAGCAACATTCAAGTTAAAATTAAAATTGAATAATTTTTATTTTTATTACTGTAAAATATTTTTGATGAACTGTAACTGCAGCAGACTTTCGTACGTACTGCACTGATATCAAACACACTGCGAGATGGCATAGGAGTATCAAAGCAACAAATTTGTGTTGTTTTCATATTTATGTGAGTATAATGATTTGAAAAACTATGCCAAAGTGAATCAATAAAAAATATAGGATTCGAAAAAACCGTGTTTTATTGAACAGCGTTTACTGTACTTGTACAAATTTAACTGTATAATTATTATTAAAATCTGTTTACAAAATTACAGATAACTTTATAACATGAAATTCAAATATATTTTTAGTTTTATTAAATTTATAAAGTTAAAATCATAATGAAATATAAGTAAAAATAGTTCTAATTCAGAAAAAATAAAACATAAACTTACTTTTTTTCTTTAATATATTAATTTTTTTTTATTAGAGCACTTTCAAGTATTGATATTTATCCATTAGGGAAGAAATTTGGATGAATATCTCAAAGTTTTCTAATAAAAATTAATATATTCAAGAAAAAGACTAGTTTATCTTTTGTTTCATGATGAAAACTAAAATTTTAAATATAAAATACAATACTTGGCAAATAAATTTCAAATTATGTTAACAAGCAATGAAGTTACAATAGTGTGGAAATATCATATTATCTAAAAAATTTTTAGTTGCAATAATCAAACAATTAGTTTTATACAATAATAATTAATAATAATATTCAAAGAAATTATAAACATCATTAGTTTTTTTTTTTTTGAATGCCGAACAAATATCGAAAACTAGCACAAAGAGCAGGATAGGACTTAGAGGGTCAAAACTGCTACAATAAATTTATTTTTAGTTAAGAAAGAAAAATCTGAAGTCCGTATTTATCGACTATCCTGCTCTTTGTGCTCGTTTTTGATATTTATTTAAGTATGGAGCAGCATATTTTGAATCTTATTGAATGCTGAAATTTTGCTTTAAGTTTATATTGAAGTTCCTGAAAAATTTTTCAATATCAATGCATTAATTTTTATATATTGAACAGAAAAGTAGCTTATTAGATGATAATTATATATATAATAATTTGTTCTACTATTACTGCTCTAGAAATCAATTGAAGCATAAACGTAAGAGATTAAAAACAATTTATTTGGAAAATGTTTTCGGCTATTTGATAGCCATCATCAGTCGAATGTATATGCAACAATATATGTTCGACTGATTGATGGCCATCGAATAGCCGAAAACATTTTCCAACTAAATTGTTTTTAATCCCCTACATCTGTGTTTCAATTGATTACTAGCAATAGATGATAATCATTTAAAAATTAAAATTAATTGATATAATTAAATAACAATTTATAATAAGAATTATGCCAAACTTTTGAAATCAATAAAACAACAAAGCTTAATATTAAATCCATTTTATTAGTCTAGGAGAATACTTTTGAATACTAAAAGGATCTGTCTAAGTTATGCGATATCAGATGCTTAATATTAAATCCATTTTATGTCCAAAGTATTAAAAGAATACTTTGGACCATTATTTACTATTACTCGACATTTTTATCCAAAAATGATTTTATCGTTTAACATATCTATGCATATCATACTGCACAATTTATTATAAATATTAGAGGATTTTCATTTATTTTAATTATATAGTTAGTCCTTGACTTATGACCATGATGCAATTAGGAAGTCTTGTGATTAGTCAATGCAATTCATGTGTGTACAAGTCCATCAGCAATTGTTTAATATAGTAGGAATATCTTTTCGTGTTTTGTTCCTTTAGTATTATGTTTATTAATCTAACACAGTGTTTTCAACTGGTGTGTGCCATGAGAGGATCTTAAAGGTGGATTCCCACTTGAGCTGTGCCGCTGCAGGCTGATGAGTCGCAAACGCCTATATGCCCACTATTCGTTCCTATTCAATGATTCAACTACGCATTTACGGTAAACAACTGCCAACATCAGCTAATAGTTAGTAAGAATAGGAATTTGTCAACCATCAATCATGCCATTGTTATTATTCGTTTAATAATAAGCACTTCTCTGATTGGCTAATCTCTGCATAGAAGTGTAGATGTTGGGAGGTAGCGACATCTGCGTTTCTAACAAATGGCTTCAAGGTCAAGTTCCGTTCCTATGGAAATGAGTTTTTTTCTGCATTTGCTGCAGACTTCAATCCAAATGAGAATTCAACTTAATTGTGCTGCAAAAATTTTTAAAAATCATTAATCAAATTATTTTCGAAAGAAATCCAAAGCACAATAAGTGTACATATCAAAATTTAAACCTTTTTAAATTGCTTATATGAGTATATCATTGTTATAATAAATGCATATATATGATATAGTAAAAAATATATATGCATAAGCAAGCTTTTTTTTGATCATCATAATTTAAGTGTGTACAGAAGTTTATAAGTTCAAGTGGCAAAGGCCAACCTGCAAGCCATAGCCACTTTAATATCTGCCCAAGTATATTGCAGGATTTTAAACTGTGTAAAATGGACATCTGTGTTCTGCGGCCATGGCCAGTGATATTTAATTTCGGCACCTTGTGTGCAATATCTACTAGGTAGCCAGCAAATTGTGTTTTGATCAGAAATGCCAGATAGGCTCTAGATTTTCTATTAACTGAGCATTCTAAAGTGAAAAAATCCCAAAAACAGATATTAATTAGTGATTTCTTTCCTTAAATTTAATTAACAATGCGAAACTGTGTCAAAAACTTTGATGTTTAATAAGGAAATTTGTAGCGATCTGTATCTGGTGGCCACAATCTCAGCCGCCAAAAGCTGCTACCTAGTACAGGTTTTTCTATATTACTTTCTGATGGATTTATCATTACTCAATGAAAAAATTATTTATCAATCAATTGTTACTTTTTAGAAGTATATTTGATATATCAGGAATTTTTTTTGTAAGAAATTTATAACAACACAAACTGTATACATTATGCCAGTCATTTTTTTCACAAAAATAATAAAAAAATAACAGCAAAAACAACACAGCATACCAATTGTTAGAAACATGAAGCATAACAAGTTTATTAATTTTTTTAATAATTACAATATATCGATATTTTTCTATACAATTATAACATCAATAATTTTTATTATGACAGTATTTTTTTAATTAATTACTGAATCAAACACGCATTTTATTTCAGATAATTAATTTACAGTTAAATTATTATTTACTAAATGAAGCCACTTATTTGAAATTTACAATAATAAACAAACTTAATAGTTTATTCTAAATTATTCTGTAACTTGTTTGGATTAAACTGCTAACACTTTTATGATATATACACTGATATCCAATATTTAAAGAACATAAAAGAATGAAAAAATTTATAATAAAGTATCAGAACAGAAACATCAATAACAAATTAATAAATTTATGATAATCATAAACGAAAGACACACAAATATATACAGAGTGAAGAAAAATTTTGTCGTAAAGTTTTGTAAACTGATAGAGGGCCTCGAAACAAGTCAAAAATTCTAAAGAAAATATGATCTAAATGGTACCGTTTGAGTTTAACTTTTATGCCAGTTTTCCAATAATTCCATCCGATTAAAAAAAATGCTTTTTTATATAATATTTGGTTTTTCATGTTATTAGCAAGCTTTTTATAATTATCAAATAGTAATAAAAGTGATGTGATGGCAACGCTTTTCAAATTTCCTTTTTTGAAATAAATTTAACAAATCGAGTGTATGATATACAACATATTGTTTATTCCATATAAGATAAAAGAATATTTGTGTTTGGGACATAGAAAGAAGAAACAATTTAAACAAAAGCATGAATTAGATAGAAAATAAATGAAGCATGTTCAAATTAAACTTACAAAAAATCAATTATTATGTGATATTGAGTTTTTTGACACCAGGTGTTATGAATTATATCTAAATGAACTATAAATAGAAAATTTTAATATTGTAAAACATTATTATAAACTATCAATATATTTTTCTGATTTGTTTTATATCTAATTCACAGTATTTACCACAAGAAAGAACACATTATAATATTATCATGAGCTAATTATTGAAATAAGAAATCATAATTCATAAAATCATATGAAGCACACACATTACTAAGCTAATATAGATATTGCTGATAATCTAAAAATCATAGAATAATTTCTATAAAACAAACTACAGCAAACCCTTGCTGAGCATGGATTTGCAGAACACAATTTTGCATATACATTTTCATTTAATTTGTCCATTGCTAGAATTTCATTCATACACGGTACGCTGATGACCATGTTGGTGGGTATCTGCAACAATACCCACGTGCACATCTGGCAACCCAGATTGATGCAGGCCGAGTTGCAATCATTAATAATAATTAGAGAGCACTAATGGCAGTAGTGACTTCTAAAAACAAAATTTATTTCAAGATAACAGAGTACTTTCCTTGAAAGTACTCCGTTATCTTGAAATAAATTTTGTTTTTAGAAGCCATTAGTGCTTTTTAATTATTATTGTTGAAGTGTTTTACGCAGTTTAAAGCTTGTTGCGATTATTTCACTCACATTATAAATAGAGCTGTAACAGCAATATTTCCTTGTTGTTTTAATTATTTTTTTAATCAATACTTGTGTATCAACTGCATTCTGTTACATTATTTTTCCCTTCACTTATATTCTTCCAGGAGATATAGTAACAAATAAAACAGTGCTACAAAATTATAAAATTATTTTATAATGACAAAAATCCACTTTTTGATAAATAAATTATCAAAACATGGATAACAGAAAAAGATGCATCCATTCCATCTATAAAAATATATATTGTTTTCAATAGAGTTATTAAAATACATAGAGAGAACTAAGTAAGAAAAACTATTCAACATGGCTAGAAAGTGTAGTTATGCAGCAGATGCAATAATAAAATAACAAAAGCCATAAAATTCAAATGAAATTTACGATCATACCATAAGCATAGCTAAGAAAAATTAAATTTTTGAATGATATTTTTGCAAAAATATAAATTGTTTAATGAAATTTTCTTTTGCATTTTATACAAATTTAATAAAAATAAACAGACTTATGCATCTGCTTATCTCTGAAACTGCATAAGTCGAAATCATGAAAATCGGGGACCTACTGTATTTGTCAAATTCACATCTTGTATAAATATCAAAGTGAACTACAGCACAATTTATATTTTAAGAATTTACTAAACTGCTAATATTTAATAAATTGTGTTGCATTTCTCTGTTTTACATTTTGAACTGCAATAATTTTTTTTTATATGCAATATAATATAAATTATTCAAACTAAGTGGGATTAAGGTTGTTTGGTTACAGAAAAGTTCAGATAATAAAATGTGTATGAGAATACCCAGTTCATGCAAAAAAAATTTAATTAGATCATTATACACAAAGTTAACATTGTATTTTAATGTATGAAGCATTATAAAAAATAATTTAGGAAATGGTTTGTAAATAATAAAACATCAACACAGTATCTAAACCTTTGATTTTTAACTTCTATAGTAGTAAATTAAGACTATTTCTATGCTATGCTGTATATATGTTCAAATAAGTAACTGAAAACAAATACAACATGGGCCAGGAATAATACTTTAGCATAAAATTAATGAACGAAAAGTAAATACTGTTAATTTTTTTTCAAGAAGCAGTGATTCAGCTAATTAACACTCAATTATAATTATCAAAAATACTATATTAATCTTCATAATCTTTATTAAAGAGGAAATTTTTAAAAATTTCATTGTTTGATTATTTAGCTTGAAATAACAATATACAGATAGCCTTCAATTTATGATGGGATATGTTTTGAATCATGGGAAATAACCTAAATTTATGAATTGCCCTCTACTGATATTTATTAGGATACAATACATTTATCACAATAAGCTTAATGAACACAAAACTATTGAAATCAAATAGTAAATATATGCTGTTGGTACATCAGATCACTGTGTATGGATGTGAATTTCATTGACAAATTGCAGAATTTAACAAATCACTATCATACTATATGGAGTCATAAATTAAGGACTACAGTAAGATCATATTTAACGTGGGGACAGGACCGTGCAGTAGATTTTCTCAGTATGATGTAAGTCTTCAAAATGCTGCCCCTTAAATGTCAAATTGTATTTTGATTTCGCTGCTTATACCGCCCACTTACAGTGCCGCCTGATGTGGCCACCTCTCTCTCTATCATAGCACAGCATGGCCCTGCGTGGGGATACATTCCAGAAAACCAAGCACTAAATGAAAACAGTGTTAAACAAGGCCATCTTATCATGTAAGTAATGGAAACAGGACAGTGAATAAAAAATATACGTACCATTTTCTATTTTGTAACATGTATTATTACTATTGTATTACATTAATTATAGACATTGTAACATGTATTATTACTATTGTATTACATTAATAATAGACATTTTTTTATTGCTAAATATCGATTTGTATTCATAAATCATTCATGAAAAAATTCTTAAAATTAGAAAAAAAGTTTTAAATTGATTCATAAATCATTCATGAAAAAATTCTTAAAATTAGAAAATAAAAAGTTTTTAGTAAGAACAAAAAGCAGTGATCAGATTGAGTAAACTATAAACAATGAAAAATATCAATGAAAGAAAAACGTTCTAACTTCAAGGAACTATAGTTTAATGTAGCAGCATTCGGGTTAAAACTAAAATTGAATAATTTTTATTTTTATTACTATAAAGTAATGTTGATGACCAATCATAAATATGAACTATGATTGCAGGAGAGACTTTGGTATGTATTGTACTGATATCAAACACACTGCGAGATGGCATAGGAGTATTAAAGCAACAAATTTGTGTTGTTTCATATTTATGTGAGTATAATGATTTGAAAAACTGTGCCAAAATGAATCAATAAAAAAATATAGAAATTGAAAAAAACCATGTTTTATTGAACAGTATCTATTGTACTTGTACAAATTTAACTGTAATTATTATTAAAATCTGTTTTCAAAATTACAGAAACTTTATAACATGAAATTCAAATATATTTTTGGTTTTATTAAGTTTGTAAAGTTAAAACCATAATGAAATACAGTAGAGCTTCGATTATCCGAACATTGATTAACCGAAATGTCGCTTATCCGAACGTAATTTTCAACTGTGATACACAACAGCAAAGCTTAGATTCTCCCACCCTACACATTGTAGGGTGGAAGAAGCTACGCTTTTGTTATGCACGTTGACTGTATGCAGAAACAATCGACAATTAAACTACTCTATGTATATATAATTAATATATTTAATATAATAATAATAATATTTTATTAAGTTTGTAAAGTTAAAACCATAATGAAATACAGTAGAGCTTCGATTATCCGAACGTAATTTTCAATTGTGATACACAACAGCAAAGCTTAGATTCTCCCACCCTACACATTGTAGGGTGGAAGAATCTACACTTTTGTTATGCACGTTGACTGTATGCAGAAAGAATCGACAATTAAACTACTCTATGTATATATAATTAATATATTTAATATAATAATAATAATATTAATTAGAAAACAAATGAGGCAGAATAACTTATATAAACAATAAAACATATATATTTGAAATTTGTTTTGCATTTTTTACATTGTGTTTTTTCTTATTTTTCTATCAGATCAATTATCTGAAAAAATCGTTTATCCAAATTACATTTGATCCCAATTAAAGTTTGAATAATCAATGCTCTACTGTATAAGTAAAAATAGTTCTAATTCATAAAAAATAAAATAAACTAACTTTTTTATTAAAGCACTTTCAGGTATTTATCCATTAGTGAAAAAATTTAGATAAATACCTGAAAGTTTTCTAATAAAAATTAATATATTCAAGAAAAAAACTAGTTAATTTTCATCATGAAATAAAAGACAAAAATTTTAAATATAAAATACAATACTCTGCAAATAAATTTCATATTGTGTTAACAAGCAATCGAGTTACAATAGTGTTGAAATATCATATATCTAAAAAATTTTTAGTTGCAATAATCAAACAACTAGTTTTACACAATAAAAATTATTGTTTAAGACAAAAAAGATATTAAAGAATACAATAATAAATAATAGTAATATTCAAAGAAATTATAAACGTTATTAATTAATTAGTAAAGACTCCAAAGCACTAACAAGCAGTCCTAAAAACTTTTAAAACACTTTTATTAAGAGTAATGTTTTTGGCAATTAAATGCTATATTCAACTCATGCAATATACTTAAACTTTTAAAACTTAATAAAAGTGTTTTAAAAGTTTTTAGGACTACTTGTTAGTGCTTTGGAGTCTTTAATAATTATATGCTGAAAAAAGCAGTGTTGATGCAGTTTCATTATTAATTAATTTTTTGAACTATATTTTAAAAATATGATTAAATACATAGATATTATTTCAAATAATTATAATAGACACAAGAACAAAAATTTCTGTCTTGTGATTATAAAACAGGTATATTTTTATATCACTTCGATATTTTATTTCCTAAAACAACAAATTATGTGATAATACAGTAGGCGATCGGTTAACGAACATAATCCATTCAGAGACGATGTTCGCTACCCGAATTGTTTCTTAACCGATCATTAATTTACCATAGATTATTATGGGAATTTGATTAATTCATTCTGAAGACCCAAAAAAATAAAAATAAAAAATTATATAATTTGTTACTATGTTCATTTATATGTAATAACAATAATATATATATATGCATAGTTCTTGCATTTTCATCTATGATGTTTATTTTCCATTAAAGAATCTGTCCAATGTTGGTTACTTTTCAGGATTTTTCAGAAATGATTAATAGCATTGTCGTGGTAGTGATTCCTAAGCCTATTGTCCTCAACCTGATATGGGTGCCATTCTAAGACCAATAAATTGCAAAATCTCTCTCTTTCCTTCTTTAATAAATCTTTGATTTGTTTTAAGTTGTCTCCGAGTTCATTTTAATCATGAAAAACTACTGTTCTCCTATCCCTACCCATAGGTCCACGAATGCTCAAGGCCTAAGTCTATCATTGTTAGATTAGTTAAACTGCCATATCCTTATGGGATATTTTTATCTGCCTGCAGCCACTTATAGACCCCATCACAGGCTGGCCAACACCCATGATGGGGCCAACCGGATGGTTGAAGGATGAGGGCCCGGACCCCTTCTGAAAAATTGAAGGTATGGGACCCGGATTCGAACCCAAACCTCCAGGGTGGTAAGCCCCATGATGGGGCCAACCGGATGGTTGAAGGATGAGGGCCCGGACCCCTTCTGAAAAATTTTACCACAATTTTACCATATGGCCATCTTACCGACATGTCATTCCGTCAGTCCGCGAATCCCACACTTTGTTTTGTGGGGTGTTCGTTATCCAATTTGTTTGTAATCTGAACTGTTCATTAACCGATTTATATTTATTTATATTATATT
Source organism: Olivierus martensii (assembly GCA_000484575.1). NCBI lineage: Eukaryota > Metazoa > Arthropoda > Arachnida > Scorpiones > Buthidae > Olivierus > Olivierus martensii. The sequence continues at coordinate 45,552 of AYEL01073141.1, read as the reverse complement.
TTTATATTTTAAAACATTAATACTAAATTTACTTAACAGGGACTATTTTTCTTTTGTGTAGAAATATCCACAACAATGGCAGTGATTTACTGTACGTATCTTGAACAGACTATAGTTCTTTGTTTACAAGTTTGTAGTTTTGCAAGTGTTTTTTCAAGGAAGTATCAAAAAAATTAAAATCATAAATATTAATTGCAATAAAATGCTAAACATTTGTAAAATGCATTTTAAACTATGTAAATAACTATACAATACAGTATGCCTAGGTTTATAGCAAAAAAGCCTGTATCTGCTATGAAATCATAAAAATCATAATGACAGACAAGTAGCACTAGTAATGCACCCTCAGTTTATTGGCATGTTATGTAAATAACTTCCATTTCCAGATTGTACTTAAGCGAATAGTTCATCTACATTAAAGCTCGTCTATTTATTTACCAATAATACACAAATTCATTCATAATGTTGAGAATTAGCTGTATTGTGTTTAAAAATATTAAGCAAATTAAAATCAAAATAAATTTATTTATAAGTATAATTTATTTATAAGTATAATTTATATATAAAATAATTTATGATATGAATGAAATTTATTTTTATTCAAATTCTAAACTTATATAATATTTCAAATGCAACATATTTATCAAAATTATTAACTCTTTCCATTCCCCATTAATAAAGAATAGTTAATTTTATACTTGAGAATGTTTTTTTTTAGTAAAATAGAAAATTTCACTAAAATTTTTATCCTCATTTACTGAACCAAAAAATTGATGTTTTATAGATATTTTAAGCTACAATATTCCTTTTGTTGTTTTGAAGTATTTCTATAAATAGAAATACTTCAAAACAATCGGTAAATGGGAAATATCAATTTTTTATATTTTTATTAAAATAATTTCTCTCTTATCAAATATGGAATTCTTTTTACATATAATAAGACCCTGTTTAACATGGGGATACATTCCAAAGAAACTAATGGCTAAACGAAACAGCATTAAACGAGGTCATCTTAATACGTAAATAATGAAATAGGCGAAACACAACAGCAAACAAAAAATATATGCATCATTTTTTTTAAATTTTTTTTATGCATATGCTTACCTATTGTATTACATTAATTATAGACATTTTTTATTGCTAATATCAATTCAATATACGTAGCATTTTTGTTTATTTTATTTTGTAGCATGTATTATTACTGTATACATAGGATTTTTTTAATTTTATTTTGTAACATGTATTATTACTATAATATACATAACATTTTTTAAATTTTATTTTGTAACATGTATTATTACGTGAATAAATATATATATACATAGCATTTCTTTAAATTTTATTTTGTAACATATATTATTACTATTATTAATTATAGACATTTTTATTGCTAATATCGATTTGTATTCATAAATCAGAAAAATATTCGAGTAAATAATTTATGTTTGTAATGAGAAGAGTTCTTCATTTGACACTTGTTTTTTCGTTAAGAAGTCATCTAACATCATTTGCCTTTTCCTCTTTCTTTCAGCAAGCAATTGTTGATACTGAGACATCGCATCCGTGACACTTCATCTTGTCTTTGAACTTCTATCAAAATTTTGATCATTTTGTATAACTGATTCATAACTTCCGTAATAGTGGTTACACTTGTTTTGAGAAAATCCATTGCAAGTTCCTTTTGCTCCTCATCTTCAGAAACGCTTATTCTTGATGACCAATCATAAATATGAACTGTGACCACAGCAAATATTTGTATATACTACACTATGTTGATATCAAATGCACTATGAAAAGGTATAGGAGTATTAAAGCAACAAATTCAGGTGATTTCGGATTTATATAAGTATAACAGTTTGAAAAACCGCACCAAAGTAAATCAATAAAAAGTATAGAATTAGAAAAAACTGCATTATGTTGAAACAGCATTAAATGGAGCAATGCTAAATGAGGTGTTACTTGATATCAAATGCACTATGAAAAGGTATAGGAGTATTAAAGCAACAAATTCAGGTGATTTTGGATTTATATAAGTATAACAGTTTGAAAAACCACACCAAAGTGAATCAATAAAAAGTATAGAATTAGAAAAAACTGCATTATATTGATACAGCATTAAATGGAGCAATGCTAAATGAGGTGTTATTGTATTTGTATTATCTATCTTATTTTTTATCAAACTGTAATATATATTCATTGTATGTGTAGGATATTTGCAATTGACAAAATTTGTTTATTTTACTGTATACATAATTTGATAATAAACGTTCAATTAGACTGTACCAAACACAAACAACAAGTAAAACTACTCAAAAACCCTTTAGCAGTCAAAAAATTTGATAATAAACGTTCAATTAGACTGTACCAAACACAAACAACAAGTAAAACTACTGAAGAACCCTTTAGCAGTCAAAAAAAATCTTTTGACTGCTAAAGGGCTCTTGAGTAGTTTTACATAATTTGATATTTTAATTTCTAGATATTTACAAATAAGTATTTCCAGTTTCAAAATCTTTTGACTGCTAAAGGGCTCTTGAGTAGTTTTACATAATTTGATATTTTAATTTCTGGATATTTACAAATAAGTATCTCCATTTAACTGAATAATTCTTTAGCACACATTGCAGTTTAAAACATAACACTCTTTTACTCAATCTTCATACAATACAAACGTTTTCGGCGTACAAACGCCATCATCAGGCATTTAACATTTCGTTAAAATAGAATCATGAAAACATTCGAACATCGCTATGGAACAGTGATTCTTTAGAATAATTTTAAAAGTTCAAAAAACTTTTCGTTTTTAGCACAGATTTAAATTTACAAATATATATAAAATTATAATTTAACATAGGCAAAACTCCAATAGTTTAATTTATTTTAATTTGAAATTTAAGCAGTGAAATAACGTAAAGTAAGTATCTCCAGTTTCTTAGTAACTGTTCTATGATGTCTTGCTATCAACTATTGCATATTATTATTTTTCTTCTAATATTTAAAATTAAATTTACAAAGCAATTTTATCAGCACGAGTGAGCAGACCAAATATTAATGTACTATCTATTAAAAATATTTTATTGAGTAATGTTTTCGGCGTTAAATCGCCATCATCAGCTCATACATTAATACAAACTACATGGTAGTTTGTATTAAAGTGTTACTCAATAAAATTTTTTTAATAGACAGTACATTAATATTTGGTCTGCTCACTCGTGCTGATAAAATTGCTTCGTAAGTTTAAAACCTATTAGAGCAGTAAATAGAAATCCTGTTAAAATTAAATAGCTTATAAATGTTTTTTTATATGACAAGAATTTCTTGTAGTCAATTATTATTTATACAAAAAATTTATTTGTATTTCCACATTTTACATTCTTCTGTAAATTTCTATGCATTATTCATTGATATTAATATCGACATTTGAATAACTACAGCATTTTTCAATTGTTTTATTTTAAAATTTTGCACTAGACTATTGTAAAATCTTTTTAAAAATGACAGTATAGTGAATTATTTTATTTGCTATTTATGCGATGTAATGGAATCAGCTACAGTCAACTTTGGCAATAGAAACTTTGCGACAAAAATTATAACAACGACATTTCTAATAAATTTATTTCATGATAATTGATATACTATATTCTTATGATCTGGATTTCTACACTTGGTTGACGACTTACGACCTATGCGACTAATAATTGTCCACATTTTCTTCCACAAAAAAAATTATAAATAAATTAATAATAAATCAGACAACTGCATGTACAATAACTATGAGAGCATCTGGCAACACAGGAGTCCCACATATGCCGGCAGTGCCTTCTCTCTCTCACATTCAGTCGCTTACAAGCATTTGTTGCACGTGATGTATTAATTAAAATATATGGCTGACATACGACCAGATCGACTTACCCCTGTCAGTCAGAACGGAAGTTGGTCATAAGTCGACGACCAAGTGTATTATCTTTTCTTTTTATTTAAATTTAATAAAATTTAAATGAAAAGAAAAGTTAATAGAAAATTCTGTAGTTTTACTTTCACTTCAATTTTGTTTGTCTTTACATCATTTTTATTATTCTTTTTTGTTGTTTGAAGTGTATGCATGCTTAGATTGAAAAATTAAATATAGGTAACTTAAAAATTTGTTTATTTATTAAAATTACATATTTTAAATATTTATAATAATATGGGTGTATGCTATTTTTAAACTATTATTTAGATTTATATTTTTTTGTTTATAAAAGTTAATCTATTTTATTATTATTATTTTAGTCCATATTAAAAATAAATAATTTAACATTTTGAGTTAAAGAGCTAATGAAAAAAATTCTTGAGATGGATATTTTTATATCAAAAATAAAGTTAATAAAGACAGTTCAACTCAATTCTGGCACTGTAAAAATAAAAACAAAGGATATAAAAAGATTGAATATACACCAATATAGAGGATGGTTCATTTTATTTCTTTATGAAATGAACGTACATGTAGTAATTCAAGAAATACAGCAATTATTACACTCCAAAAAGTAAATACAACCAAAATATCTTGCAGATACAATCATGGAAAATTCGGCACAAATAAAGGCAATAATCTTTGAAGATGTTTACGTTTCAGTATAAGGTACTTTCTATTAGTAATGTTATGCACAGAAACATATAAAGAAGAAGGATTAAAACTAAAGAACCATCTAAAAATTTTGTGAAATAATTATTATAGCCAAGAAATATTCCTTCCAAGAAATATAAAGTAAGTTTGAGAATTTTTGTGCATTTTCTTCTAGCAGATTCAGTAAAAGACCAGTCAGAACTGCAGCATATCCTAATGTTTTAAAGGGATCACATTGAATGTGGAATGATTATAGAAGGAATTATTTATGAATGGCACATTTTTGCTGTCTCCTTGTCACTTTTTCTCAAATTTTTGTCATACTAGTTAGAAAAGAGAGAGATGCAGATTTTTCTATATTGTTTAGTTTGCTGCCTGATAAAAAAGTTGAAATACATATAAAATTATTTAACATAACACATGAATTTTGGCCTCAACTGAATCCAAATAACATAAATGTGGATTACAAACTAGCAGTCCATCAAACTATTTGTGCAATGTTTCCAGAAGTATCACATTTGGCATCACACTATCTTTTAAGAAGATACAATACAGATGCCAACTTTGCATTAAATTCAAAATCAATCATGTCTATTATAGTTGTTTTCCAAGAAGACATTATTCATGACATCACTAGTCTAGAAAATTATCAAAAGTGTTTGAACTAATTTTAGAACAGTTTACCAATATATATATAGGAACTTTATCTGCCAGGGGAAGTTTGGCTTGTTTGTTTGGTTCTTTTGTATATAGGATATCTTAGAAAGAATGGTATCAGAGCTGCACCAACATTTCCTTTTAACATTTGGTCCATAAACTAACAAACATTAAATAAAAGCAATAAAACAAGTAATTTTTGCAGAAGCTTGCCATTGCAAATTACAAAGTTAAGCATTGGTAGTAATAATGCTCATCCTATTTTGTGAATTTTTATAGCTAAGATAAAGAAATTCAAAAAACTTATAATATAGATTATGAAAGAAATACTGCTGGCCATGAACGTCCATGGAAATGAACAGGCAAAGCTGATTACAGAATTTTAAATATACAATACAGTAATTATAATTGGCAAATATTTTAGAATATCTTTGTGGTAAATCCTTCACTTCTGATATGGATTAAAAGTTAAGAATTTGCATTACGTCCAACTCCTTGGACTTCAGCAAGACAAGGAGCTCGCTCAGGATCTCTCTTGGTCCAGACTTATTAATAAATTTAGTTTTAAAATAAACTTGATTATAATTTATCTTATTTTTGGTAAATAACATATTGTGCTAATAGAAACAAATTTCCATTAATAAATTTATAGTCTTAAAATGAAAGCATAAAATATACAGGGTGATTTATTTTTTGGTGCACTATTGCTATACTTATTCATCTGTTTCATTATGCAAATATTGAAGCTGTTAACAACTGAATGTTTGATAATAGTGTGGAAATTGATGTTTTGCATTTAGTTGAGATTGGAAATTGTTCTTTAATCCTTGATTTTTCGTCTTTCTTTACATCATTAACATCACATACTCTATTGTATGATAATCAGAATTACAGAGGTCAAATTATGTTTTCAATAGATGAAAAAATATGGCAAATAAAGCAACATATTGCCTGCAGTAGTTTTTGAGAAGTGTGTGAAAGATGTTATGAGTATTCCTGTCCTGGCCAATACCTCATCATATGGCAGTTAGCCATTGCTTTCAGAGGTTTCAGAGGATTAGTTCTGTGAAGGTAATTGCATAGGAACTCACTGTGGACTCAGAGAAATGGAAACTGATAGACTAGTTGTGGTTGAGATCACTAGAACCCCATCAATTAGTACAAGAAGGATTTCAGAGGTTTTAGGCAATGTATCCCAGACCACATTTTATTGAAAATACATTGTGAGAAACAAAGAAAAGATTATGCATAAATGTCCTTAGAGTGAAGCAGAGAATGAAAGAAAAAAAAAGTGTTTGTGCGTCTTGTCGCCATCTTGTCACAGGTGCAGCTGAGAGGTTTCACACTGTTAATGTTTTCTCTCATTATTATTTGTAAAGTTTGTAATAACCAATAAGTAATTAATTATTAATGTTAATATTTCTTTATTGTTACATAAAATAAATTATGTAAATGAGATAGAATACAGAAAGACCTGTAGAGGTCGTCATCGATGTCCTTCCCATGTTGGTGTATCGTCCTGCTTGTTACTTGAAGAGACTCTAGTATAGTAGACTTTGGCTGATCAAGGAAACCTTGTGGAAACCACGGAATGGAATGAACTTTTTTCAACTGTTGTTGTTACTTGTTATGTCTTAGTGGAAGGACCAACTTTTATGTTAACAGTAAAGTTTGTAAATTGTTTTGTTTGTATTACTTAGTATCTAACAAAAGAAAGTTTAATGGATGCTGTTTTTCATATCTTGGATTGGTTATCTGGTTTGGATGTACATTTTGACAATTAATATTTGTTTAACATAGCATCCGAAACAAGACGCAGGGGGGGGTCAACCCAGAGATGGTGGCCGCCCAGCACCTGGGGTGGAAGGTTGCAATATGGATTTCTCAACTTTAGAATGAGTTCCCATCAAGAACTTTTATCAGATGATTATGAAAAACAACAAATGTTTGCTATCAATGCAATGGAACTGCCAAATTTGCATCCTGATTTCATTAAAAATACTGTTTTCATGGATGAAAGTTCATTTTCTCTACATTGTGTGTCAAACTCTCAGAATTATCGAATATGGTCCAAACAAATCCCAGACTTATCTGCTGTAGCCATTTACAGCATCCAGCAAAAATGAATGTTTGGGCTGGCAAAATATAATTGGATGTATTTTCATGGATGAGAACTTGACCCGAGGAAGTTTTTAAATCTTTTACAAGAGATAGGTCGACGTATAAGTGAAGTGACTTATGAATATGAAATAAGATTCTAGCATGATGAGTATCCTGCCCACAATTATTAGCCTGTAAGAAAATAACTAAGAAATTGTTTTTCTGGGAAAATATTTGCCTTCAACGGAGACCTGGCTTGGCAGCTACAATCTCCAGATTTGAAGGCTGATGGCCATATAAAATCATTTATTTATGGCTATGAGCCTTTTTCTAGCATCCAGCAATTGAAAGTTGTTGTCAGAACATCATACACACACAACTCATGTGCAGATATCCTTTTATAATCAGCTAGATCATTGTGCTGTAACATATAGTAGATTGTTTGAACATTTAATTTAATTTTGCAATTTGCAAAATCTTGTCATGTAAAACTTAAAGGCTAAGGTGTTGCCCTCTGTTTTTTTTCAACCCACTTTTAACTTTCTACTTTTTCAACCCAAAAATGCCAAACTTTTTAAAATAAAACATTTTGTATACTAATACATTGCTATTTTACTTTATTTCATTTTATTTTTAAACTGTAATTTGCAATTAAGAGTTATGGTGCATCAAAAAAGGAATCACCCTGTATAAAAATATATATATATTTTTTCAAAATGCTTTTTTCATAGATTTAAATGTCATCAAGTTTATCACTGCTCAATTGTCGTGTACTGAATGGAATTAATTCTTCAAAATGTATTTTATATTATAAACAACTGAGTTCTGCTGCTCTACTGACACAATAAATTTACTATATTCACACTGAATAAATAAATTTTATTATAAACCTTATTTTAAATTAGTAAAAGACTTACAACTATAAGAAATCACAACAAGTATAAACAACTGAGTTCCGCTGCTTCTACTGACAAAAGAAATCACAAGTACTTGAACCAGGATAAAAACTAATTTTATAGAGATATATATAATATATATTACATATACTAATAATACTATTGTTTTCCTATATAATATGCACTACATATACTAATAATACAATCTCTTTCCGGAAACGTTTTCGGCCTATTACGGCCCTCCTCAGCCGGCAGTCACACGCTTGTGAATACCGACTGAGGAGGGCGGTAGTAGGCCGAAGACGAGCCAGTAATCTCAAGTAAGAGGGTCATAGTAGGCCAAAAACATTTCCCTGAAAATAAGTATACAGTATTATTAATGCAATATTATATATATCTAATAATAAATTAGTTTTTTATCCTGCTTCAAGTAATTATATAATATCTAATAATAAATTAGTTTTTTATCCTGCTTCAAGTGTAATAATAAATTAGTTTTTTATCCTGCTTCAAGTGCTTGTTGTGATTTCGATAAATTAGTTTTTTATCCTGCTTCAAGTGCTTGTTGTGATTTCTTTTGTATTTTATATTATTATAAATTAGGAAAATATTTATTGTATTAGTCATCATCTTTTTACAAAATAATATCACCTATCTTTAGTGATTTCTGGTTTTGATCTCCTCCTAATTATTATACACATTGTTTAATTTACTATTTTTAAGCTATATCATTACAAATATTAAAATATAAACAATTTAGTTTTATATTATTAGAAACAGTTCATAATTATTATTTTTTATATATTTTTCCTTTTAAATATTCAATTTATTGGGTTGTTCGAAAAGTAATTTTGTTTTTTCCCATGAGCGGTATTTGTTGTACTTTACTCTCCAGTTTCATTCTAAGTCATATTGTCATTATAAATTTTGACAGCTGACATTTCAAGGTATATTTATAAAAAATATTTTGTTGATTCTGTGCAGTTGTTTTTTTTTGTTGTATCAAAAATGGAAAACAAAAAGGAGCATTTTCAGCATAATTTGCTTTTTTATTACTGAAAAGTAAGAATGCTGTTTAAACAAGAAAAATTTATGTGAAATGTATGGAGATGATGTGTTAACAGATTGCCAGTACCAAAACTGGTTTGAAAAATTTTGTTCCAACAATTTCAATATTAAAGATGCACCACATTCTGGAAGGCCAGTTGAATCTGATGAAGATATAATAAAAAACTGGTTGAAGCAAATTGCCAAATTACAACATGAAAAATTGCTACGAGATTGAATATATCAAATTTTACCGTTAATGAGGAAACGACTTGGTTTCATTTCAAAGCTCAATATTTGGGTTCCACATATTCTCAAAGAGATTTGCTCCATCATATTGACATCTGTGATTTGCTGCTCAAACATCAAGAAAATGATCCATTTCTGAACCGAATCATAACTGGTGATGTAAAAATGGATTTTTACAACAATGTTGAATGCAAGTGATCATGGAGCAGAGGAAATAAGCCTGCTCAAAGCATTTCTAAAGCAGATATTCATAAAAAAAAAAGTGATGCTCTTTACTTGGTGGGATTTTGAGGGAATTGTTTTTTTGAGCTCTACCAAACAATTCCACAATTAATTCAAAAGTGTTCTAAAACCAATTGGACAAATTGAGTGATTCCATCAAATAGAAGAGGCCAGAATTGATTAACAGAAAAAGCGTCATATTTCATCATGATAATGCCAACTTCATAAAGTTTAACAATTTGCCAGTAGCTATTACAGCTTCAATGGGATGTGTTACTGCACCTATCATGATTGCCACATCCGGCATCCACCGGTTATTATTACTTTTGGTTTTTAAAGAATTCTTTACAAGATTTTACAATTTGCCAGTAGCTATTACAGCTTCAATGGGATGTGTTACTGCACCTATCATGACTGCCACATCCGGCATCCTCCGGTTATTATTACTTTTGGTTTTTAAAGAATTCTTTACAAGACAAAATGTTTAGTTCAAATGAATATGTCAAAAATCACTTGGTTCAGATTTTTTCAAGCAAAGAACAGAAATTCTATGAGCATGGAATCATGCTACTACCAGAGAGATGGTAACATGAATTAAACCAAAATGGTCAATATGTAATTAAAAAAATATTTATATATTATAAAAAATTTCTGTTCATTTTCATGAAGAAAACAAAATTACATTCCGAACAACCCTATATTTCTTAGCATATAAACATTTTATTGTAGATAAAAATTTAATCAAAATATCGTGTTTGAATTTTTTCCCTTTTTATAATTTGTATCACTTTCACTAACAGAAAAATTTATCAATTCAATATAATTTTCATACATGTTTATCTTATTTATAATATTAAATACAGTAATACCCTGACTTACGCAAACTCAGAGTTATCAGGCATGTTTATCTTATTTATAATATTAAATACAGTAATACTCTGACTTACGCAAACTCAGAGTTATGAGATTCTTGATTTTTGCATTTGGCAATACTGCTGCACACTATCTTACTGTGGCACGCATTGGACGCGTTTTGCATGAACTCTGCATGCACAGCAATAATTCCACAATTGATGAAATTTAAGATTATTTTGTTATATGTTTTCTAAACCCTTAAAAAACCACATCATTCAAATGAAGTAAAACTGATTTTCCTGCATCCACTTGATTTTTTCATTTGGCAATACTGCTGCACACTATCTTACTGTGGCACGCATTGGACGTGTTTTGCATGAACTCTGCATGCACAATAATGATTCTACAATTGATGAAATTTAAGATTATCTTGTTAAATGTTTACTAAACCCTTAAAAAAAAACCACATCATTCAAATGAAGTAAATCTGATTTCCTGCATCTAGTAAGAAAAGGAAAACAATATTTTTTGAATGTAAAGTTAACATTATCAAGAATTTTGATAACAGATGAAAATTTGTGAATTGGCAAAGAAGTTTGAGATACCGGAATCCACAGTAAGAACAATCATAAAAGATAAAAAGAATTCCCGATACGGTGAAAAATGCTCAAGCATAATTCATAAACGACATGGTATTATTGCTGATATGGAAACAATGTTGAAATTATGGAGTGATAATTAAGTAAAAGTGGATAATTTTTTATGTTACTCATTTATTTTTTTAATATTTTGTATTGCACAGTAAGAACAATCATAAAAGATAATGAAAGAATTCTTGATACAGTGAAAAATGCTCAAGCATAATTCGTAAACGTCATGGTATCATTGCTGAGATGGAAACAATGCCGAAATTATGGTGTGATAATTAAGTAATAGAAAAGTGATAATTTTTTACGTAACTCATTTATTTTTTTAATAGTTTCTATTATATATATAAAGAATTGCAATTTTATTAAATATTTTTCTTCTAAACTAGTGCTTTTGTTAGTCCTTGGTCCCAGTTAAACCAATTTTATATGTATTTATATGCAAATTTGTACCTCGTCTTATGGGAATTCGACTAATGTAATTTTCATCGGACCCACCTATCACATAACTTCGGGGTATTACTGTATATAACTAAATCACTTTGAATTATTATATATTGAAAAAAATTATTAGAAAGTCAACATCATAAAATGAATTATTAGAATTATGAAAAATACAATTTACAAAACTTTCTGTGTATGATATTTTTCAAAACAATTCAAACATAATCCAGGTTTACTTGAACATGTTTTACAATAATACTTTGTCATCTTTCTACCTTTAGGAAGTTTTCTATTGCTACATACTCTACAGTCTTTGAATTTTTTTCCTTCTAATTCTGCAACAAAATGTCTTCCCTTTAGCCTTTCATCATCATCGCTGAAGGATTTTATTAATGGTTTCTTAAAATCCAAATTTCTCACATTTCCTACTAATTGTTTTATTACTTTTTTCTTAAACATCAGATGTGACTGTTATATTTTTCTTCTAAATTAGTGTTTTTGTTAGTCCTTAGTCCCAATTAAACCAAATTTATAAGTATTTATATGCAAAGTTGTACCTCGTCTTGTAGAAATTCGACTAATACGATTTTCATCGGACCCAATTATCATGTAACTTCGGGGTATTACTGTATATAACTAAATAACTTTAAACTATTATATATTGAATAAAATTACTGGAAAGTCAATATCATAAAATAAATTATTAGAATTATGAAAAATACAATTTAAAAAACTTTCCGTGTATGATATTTTTCAAAACAATTAAAACATAATCCAGGTTTCGTTGAACATGTTTTACAATAATATACTGTTTGCTTTCTCCCATTACGAATTTTTCTATTGCTACATACTTTACAATCTTTGGGTACTGATTTTTCCGATTTTGCAATAAAATGTCTTCCCACGAGCCTTTCTTCATCATCACGAGGTTTTCTTCTTCTTTTCTTAAAATCTAAATTTCTATCATTTTCTACTAATTGTATTATTACTTTTTTCCTAAACATCAGATGTGTCTGTTTTGGAAGATTTTTTTCTTTTCGATCAATATTCCAAAGTAAATAACTGTTTACCAATGCTACCTATGATAAATTAAAATTAGAAAATCTTTTAGATATATCATATACATATATACAAAATAAAATTTTATAGATAAATGTGCACACAACTGAAATAAAATAATTACCTCAAGTATCCAGAAAAATAGTTTTCTCCACCATTTTACTGATCTCCTCGCAAATGAATAGCTTCCACAGTAATGGTCAAAGGTGTCTACTCCTCCCATATTTGCAACATAATCTAATATTACTTTTGGCTTTTTTATAATGACTTTATCCCCTCCTTTAACTGTTTGTTGAATATTTTCAGTTTCAGAGTTATGATAAGTTGACAGCATTGTTACAATTCTTTTGTCACGGTAACTTAATACCATAACTTCGTTATTTTTCTTGAAACTCTCATACTGATGTAGTTGTAACTTTGGTGCTTTTAATTGTGGTGGAAAGTTTTTTTTCCTTGATAGTATTGTTCCTGTCAGATGAATTTTCAATTTTCTAAGTTCTCTTGCTAAATCAAGTGAAGTATAGTATCTGTCAGTATATACATGAAAACCACTACCATTGCATGATGACAATAATAATGTTAATAGATGAATAACTATACGAGATGCAACAGGAAGATCTGGTCGAACTAGACTATCTGTTGTTTCTTTTCCATAATAAGGGAGGAAGCAAGAGACATAACCTGTTCTATTACATAAACAATATATCCGCAATCCCCACTTTGTTGGTTTTCTGGGATTGTAACATTTCCATGCGACACATCCTTTGAATCCAACTGTACTTTCATCTATTGCTATTTCCTTGTCAGGAATGAACAACTCTCTACACTTTTGATTGATGTAATCTGTCACATTCTTTAGCTTTCTTGATCTGCATTGTTGAGTCGATACTGGCAGATGTAACATCCAAAATAATTGAGAAAACCGTTTCCGGCTAAAAACTGATTTGAAGAAAGGAAATTTGTCTAACCAATCTTCTGAAAAATAAGCATATAAGTTGCTCTTTGGATTTAATGCCATATTCATAAGCACTCCAATAAATGCTTTCATTTCTTTTATGTTAGTCTTTTCCCATTTATTCCAGAGTGAATGTTTTAGCATTGGAGAATTTTTTGCTATCTTCTTACGAGCATAAGTATTTGTAGCAGCCGCAATTTCTTTAAATAATTCATCTGTAAAAAATAACTGAAAATAACCTAATTCATCATTTGGCCGTTTATCAATTGGAATCTGGAAACCAGGTTTTTGAACTGTAAAAGGATAATGAAGTAAATTTTCATCTCCTGGTATGTATCTTTTCCATACATTATCTGTCTGTTCATCTAAATCTTCATCTGTATTTTCTTCAATCTCTTCCTTGCTATCTTCTCCATTATCATCTTCAATATCTAAATTGTGAAAGTCATCATCATCCTCTGAATCATCGTCATCATTTTTTGAGTTATCTTCATCATAGTTTGAATCCTTATCACTATTTGAATTATCATCATTGTTGTTTGAATTATCGTCATTATCGTTTGAATTATGTTTATTGCTATTTGAATTATCAACATTGTTATTTGAATTATCATCATCATTGTTGTTTGAATTATGTTTATTGCTATTTGAATTATCAACATTGTTGTTTGAATTATCATCATCATTGTTGTTTGAATTATCATCATCACTGTTGTATGAATTATCATCATCATTATTGTATGAATTATCATCATCATTGTTGTTTGAATTATGTTTACTGCTATTTGAATTCTCAACATTGCTGTTTGAATTATCATCATCATTGTTGTTTGAATTATGTTTACTGCTATTTGAATTCTCAACATTGCTGTTTGAATTATCAACATTGTTGTTTGAATTATCATCATTATTGTTGTTTGAATTATGTTTATTGCTATTTGAATTATCAACGTTGCTGTTTGAATTTTCAACATTGTTGTTTGAATTATCATCATTGTTATTTGAACCACCATCATTATCTGAATTAGAAAGAAAAAGAGAAAAATATTAAATTTCTTTATTCAATAACAGAGACTACAAATTTATTGATTATTTGTTTCAAATATCAAAGTTGTTAATTACCTGTGATGGCATGATTGATAAATTTTATTTATATTACTTTTATGACAGTTTGCCAATGATTCCATCTGACAAAAAATGTTTTCTTTTAAAATATTTTGTTTTCTGTGTTATTAGCAAGTTTTTGATAATTACCGAATAGTAATGAAAGTGATGTAATGGTAATGATTCTCAAATTTCCTTTTTGGAATAAATATAACAAATTGAAGGCATGACATATAAGTTATTGTTTATTCCATATAAAATAAAAGAATATTTCAGTTTGGGACATAAGAAGAAGAAGCATTTTAAACAAAAGCAAGAATTAGATAGAAAATAAATGAAGCATGTTCAAATTAAAGTTACAAAAAATCAATTATGAGATGTTGGGTTTTTTTGAAAGACACCAGTGTTATGAATTATATTTAAACTATTTAGCCCCTGGTCACTATGTGCCCAAATACACCAAAAACGAAACATTTGTTTCTTATCTGTCAAATTTGAGATTTTTCATTTATTTAGTATAACTTTATATATAATGCTTTTGCCCATTTTTTTCCTCCAAACCAAACTTTGAAATTTTCTTCACATGAAATTGGCAACTAACAAACTATCGAATTATTACCTAAATAACTATTTTTAGTTATTTAGGTAATAATTATAATTTTTATCTTAAAATAAAAACTTACAGTATAAACAGCTCTTGCTATAACTAACTTAAACACAGTAAAAAGCTCTAGTTGCAAGGCACAAACACTTTTTATTAATCTAAAACGTTTTCTGACAAGGTTATAGTCCAACATCAGTAGAAACGTTACTTAACTTAACATATTCTATCGTTCTAATTGATTATGGAATACTTTGTTTAAATATACATATATATAATATTGAATCTTCCGATCTATATATAAAGAATAAAATATTATAGATAAATGTGCACACAACTAAAATAAAATAATTACCTCAAGTATCCAGAAAAATAGTTTCCTCCACATTGTTTTCCTCGCAAATGCATAGCTTCCACAGTAATGGTCAAAGGTGTCTACTCCTCCCATATTTGCAACATAATCTAATATTACTTTTGGCTTTTTTATAATGACTTTATCCCCTCCTTTAACTGTTTGTTGAATATTTTCAGTTTCAGAGTTATGATAAGTTGACAACATTGTTACAATTCTTTTGTCACGGTAACTTAATATCATAACTTCATTATTTTTCTTGAAACTCTTATAATGATAGTATGATAAGTTGACAGCATTGTTACAATTCTTTTGTCACGGTAACTTAATACCATAACTTCATTATTTTTCTTGAAACTCTTATAATGATATAGTTGTAATTTTGGTGCTTTTAATTGTGATGGAAAGTTTTTTTTGTTTGTTAGTATCGTTCCTGTCAGATGAATTTTCAATTTTCTAAGTTCTCTTGCTAAATCAAGTGAAGTATAGTCAGTATATACATGAAAACCACTGCCATTGGATGATGACAATAACAATGTTAATAGATGAATAACTATACGAGATGTAACAGGAAGATCTGGTCGAACTAGACTATCTGTTGTTTCTTTTCCATAATAAGGGAAAAAGCAAGAGACATAACCTATTCTATTACACAAACAATATATCCGCAATCCCCACTTTGTTGGTTTTCTGGGATTGTAACACTTCCATGGGAGACATCCTTTAAATCCAACTGTACTTTCATCTATTGCTATTTCCCGGTCAGGAATGAACAACTCTCTACACTTTTGATTGATGTAATCTGTCACGTTCTTTATCTTTCTTCCTCTGCATTGTTCAGTTGATACTGGCAGATGTAACATCCAAAATAATTGAGAAAACCGTTTCCTGCTAAAAACAGATTTGAAGAAAGGAAATTTGTCTAACCAATCTTCTGAAAAATAATCATATAATTCGCCCTTTGGATTTAATGCCATATTCATAACAACACCAACAAATGCTTTCATTTCTTTTATGTTAGTCTTTTCCCATTTATTCCAGACTGAATGTTTTGGCAGTGGAGAATTTTTTGCTATCTTCTTACGAGAATAAGTATTTGTAGCAGCCACAATTTCTTTAAATAATTCATCAGTAAAAAATAACTGAAAATAACCTAATTCATCATTTGGCCGATTATGAATTGGAATCTGGAAACCAGGTTTTTGAACTGTGAAAGGATAATGAAGTAAATTTTCATCTTCTGGTATGTATTGTTTCCATCCATTATCTGCCCCTTCATGTGAATCCTGATCTGTGTTTTTTTCAACCTTTTCTTTGATATATTCTCTATTATCATCTTCAATATCTAAATTATGAAAGTCATCATCATGATCGTCCTCTGAATCATCATGATCGTCTTTTGAGTTATCATCATTGTAGTTTGAATCATCATCATCATTGTTTGAATCATTATCATAACTGTTTGAACCATCATCATCATCTGAATTAGAAAGAAAAAGAGAAAAATATTAAATTTCTTTATTCAATAACAGAGACTACAAATTTATTGATTATTTGCTTCAATTAGCAAAGTTGTTAATTACCTGTGATAGCATGATTGATAAATTTTATTTATATTACTTCTATGACAGTTTGCCAATGATTCCATCTGATAAAAAATGTTTTCTTTTAAAATATTTTGTTTTCCATGTTATTAGCAAGCTTTTGATAATTACCGAATAGTAACGAAAGGGATGTGATGGCAATGTTTCTCAAATATCCTTTTTGGAATAAATATAACAAATTGAAGGCATGACATACAAGTTATTGTTTATTCCATATAAAATAAAAGAATATTTCAGTCTGGGACATAAGAAGAAGAAGCATTTTAAACAAAAGCAAGAAATAGAAAATAAATGAAGCATTTTCAAATTAAAGTTACAAAAAATCAATAATACCTCGATTACCGCGGTTTCGATTATCGCGATTCTCGATTTATCGTGGTTTATAAGTTGATACCGAAGTTCCAATTATTGCACTCCAAATTCAAATTATCGCAGCCTTGAGATATAGCCGACTATATATGCAACCAAAATTACATTTGCTCTCCTCTTTAGCACTCCATTTTTATCCGTCGGCACTTGCTCACCACTCATCAGTAACCATGCACCTTTACCTGGGGCCCTAGTCTCAAGTTTATCTGTTACAACGCATTCCTGTTAGCAGTATCACGTGACACCAACTCCCATGTTTAGACAGAATTGATAGGGAGTTAGCAGTATCACGTGACACCAACACGAATGCATTGTAACACGATAAACTCGAGACTAGGACCCCTAAAGTACCTGTGGATGGACCGGCTTAACCCCGGTAAGCAGAGATGCACCACATTGGGGCGCCAAAATTATCATTTTCTCAATATTATTACTCAGCAATATTGTATATTGCTGAGTAATAATATTGAGCTGCATCGGGGGCCAGGACCTCTAGAGCCGGTACTGCATGTGAATAATTATTTCTCTTCTTATTTACCCCTAAAATGAATGCTAAAATAAACAATGATGATATCAAGTCTAAAGCTATCAAGAAGAAATGTAGTGATCAGCTTAGAAGTACATTTAGCTCATTTCTCTGAAAAATCCATTTCTTGAAAAATCCTTAGCAATTGATCACCCATTTTACATGCATTATTTATCCCGATTATCACGGATTCGATTATTGCGGTATTTTTCGTGGCAGCAATAACCGCGATAATCGAGGCATTCCTGTATGATGATGTGTTGGATTTTTTTGAGACACCAGTGTTATGAATTATATCTAAATGAACTATAAACAGGAAATTACAATATTGTACTAATGAAACATTATCATAATCTATTGATATATTTTTCCAATTAGTTTTGTATCTAATTCACAGTATTCAATTATTGCAAGAAAGAACACATTATAGTTAATTAAACACTTAATGACAGCACTAACTAGCAGTCCAAAAACAAGTTTAATCACTTAAAAATTTTTCCAGAGTAACGTTTTCGGCTACAATATAGCCATCCTCAACTCAATCACTTAAAGCATTTAGAACAAAAGATGTTCTAGATCAGAGCTGTCCAAAAGGCGGCCCGCCAAGCCGTTTTGTGCGGCTCGCGAGGCTTTCATGATTTCTGATATAATATTACTTTTTAATGCTTTTTTTCACTTTTATTTATTACTTATTTTAAGAGATTAATAAAAAGAATCCTAATATTGAATTATATTAACTCAATTAATTAATTTTTCTTAATTATTAGTAATTATTTAATGATCAACAAGCTATTAATGACATCACACTTTTATAAAACTTTCAATCACATCAATTTTAGTTTTAGCTATTTCAGTTTAAAGTTTTGAATTGTGACTGTATTTTAGTTATTTTTTGGTTTCTAACACTCACCATTTCAGTGATTATGTGACCGTTGTTGTGAGATTCTGTTTTAATTTTATTTTACTGTTTAATTTAATTTCACGTTTTAATTTAATTTAATTTTTATTTTACCATGGGTTCGTTTCATTTGTGAAATGAATGAGAAAAAATGTAAAATAGAAAATGAAAATGGAGTACAGTGGTACGTTTGTATACGTCCTGTTTGAATATGAAAAATTTTGTTGGTATATGATCTTTGTTTGGAATACGACTGATTTACATGCTAGAAGTTGTATAAGTCTGTTGTATGCATTTTTATAAAACTTTCAATCACATCAATTTTAGTTTTAGCTATTTCAGTTTAAAGTTTTTAATTGTGATTATATTTTAGTTATTTTTGGTTTCTAACACTCACCATTTCAGTGATTGTATGTCTTTTGTTGTGAGGTTCTGTTTTAATTTTATTTTACTGTTTAATTTAATTTCACGTTTTAATTTAATTTAATTTTTATTTTACCATGGGTTCGTTTCATTTGTGAAATGAATGAGAAAAAATGTAAAATAGAAAATGAAAATGGAGTACAGTGGTACCTTTGTATACGTCCTGTTTGGATATGAAAAATTTTGTTGGTATATGATCTTTGTTTGGAATACGACCGATTTACATGCTAGAAGTTGTATAAGTCTGTTGTATGTTCTCTTAAAAAACACATTCCTTATAAAATAAAAATATAACAATTCGTAATAGCATTGTCTGGAATGACCAGACAATGTCATATTTTCGAAACATCCTGAGGAGAAGGCAGAAGCAAAGTTCTTTGGACAGATTTTTAATAAAAGTCAAACCTGGTGAGCCTCAACAAGGCCCAATTAAAGAAAAGAAACTGAAAATAAAAAGAGAAACAACACCAGAATTTCAGATTCCTGAAGTTTTATTGGAAGCGGACTCTCCTTCCAAACAATAAAAACTCCTCCTCCTCCGTTCTCAGCACCATCCTAGTAGGTACTCGACTCTTCTCAGCAAGATAGTGAGGTTAAATTTTCATTTATTTCATCTCCTGTAATAGCTTTTGTATTTATGTATTTTAGTATTAAACTTTGTTTAAATTATTTTATACAATCCCATCAATGTATAATATGCCAGTAACAATAGGATTTTTCCATGGGAATGGATTAACCATTTTCCCTTTATTTCCCATGGAAAAAATTTGTTTGGTATATGTCCTGTTTGATATAAGTCCAAAGATCTGGAACGGATTAAGGACGTATACCGAGATACCACTGTGCAAGATAGTGAGGTTAAATTTTCATTTATTTCATCTCCTGTAATAGCTTTTGTATTTATGTATTTTAGTATTAAACTTTGTTTAAATTATTTTATACAATCCCATCAATGTATAATATGCCAGTAACAATAGGATTTTTCCATGGGAATGGATTAACCATTTTCCCTTTATTTCCCATGGAAAAAATTTGTTTGGTATATGTCCTGTTTGATATAAGTCCAAAGATCTGGAACGGATTAAGGACGTATACCGAGATACCACTATATATTAGTAGCGGTGGGAAAATGACTTTTTCATAACAAATCACACGGGTAAACTGCTTTGTTTAACAAACGTTTTCCTAACCTTTGTGATTTTGGTTGGAAAGTAATATCAATGTTTGGTAGTACTTATTTGTGTGAAAGTTCATTTTCTAACAGGAAGATAGTTAAGAATCGATTCGGAACCTGCTTTGGAGATTATTCACTTTTATATATTCTACAGATAGCTACAACAGAAATGGTTGTAAATATTCAGCCCTTGTAAATGTTGCTGCCTGCCCTCATTTATTACATTAAATAGGTACATACATACTTTCTTTTATATTTTTTAACTGTTTATATTTTATAACTTTTAAACTTAACATGTAACATGTTTATTTGATGCAATCTGGTAAATATAATTTTGTAATAAGGTTTAATCTGGAAATAAAATTGGTTTCCAAAAAGAGTTATATTTATGCATTCCGTTTGCTGAGATAATAGAGTATCAAGTACTAAAGCCCCTTCCCCTTTTTTGTAACTGCGGCCCTCAATATCTCTAGTAAACACAGCTATGGCCCTCAGGTTCATGATAACTGGACAGCACTGTTCTAGACAGATTAGAAGAACACAAACGAGATATTAGTCAAAGAAACTTAACAACAGCACTGTCAAGATGGGCCTATGTTATGATGTCAGAGTTAAGTGGGGAGAGGCTGAGTAATCAATAGAGTCACAGACACGGCAGAGCTGTATACAGCAGAGAAATTACATATACACATAAGAAGCCAATGGGAAGAAGTGATCAATGAAAAAGATAAGGAAGGGTTTCCAAGTGCTTGGAAATTTACCCTAAAGAGTTAAAATGAATACATAATTAAATTAAAATAACTCGAGTATAGCATTCATAGGACAACTATGACAACGTTTTGCAACAGAGAAAGAAGATTATGGGTACTAGGGTGTCTGCTGGAAGATTTCATTCCAACATCCAAAGGCTAATAAATTGAGTGTTGTATATAAAATAGTGTATTTTGTAATGTAGTGTGTTATACAATAGTAAAACATATAATAAACTAAATAATATAGTGTATCTCTCTCACCTCACTCGTTAGGAGACTGGGATGGGGACCAATAACAAATTAATCTATTTTACATAGTGCTATATGGGAAATATTGTCCCGCAATTCGATAGTTTCTCAATCGACATTACTTCGACAACAGATTAGTGTCGAATTGCGAGGCACCACTGTATTGTTTTCAATAGAGTTATTAAAATACATAGAGAGAACTAAGTAAGAAAAACTATTCAACATGGCTAGAAAGTGTAGCTATGCAGTAGATGCAATAATAAAATAACAAACCCACAAAAATCAAATTGTTTATACTTCATCAAATAGCAGTGCCCAGAATGCTAAATTATTTGAAACTGCAATAAAATGAATGATTTTTGTACAATTTATTAATGTATGTATTAAAGTAAGCATATGATATATAAAAATTATATGCTTATTTATATTATATAAATGTAGTAACAATTAATATTCTTACATATTAATTATTTTAAAAAAAACAAAAACAATTACTTTATAACATAGAATAACAATTCTCAAGCTATGGTATGCGTACCACTGGTGGTAGGCAGAGGACTTACAAGTAATACATAAAAAACAAACTATTTTTGAAAAATTATATTTAAATATTTTATTCAAATAATATAAAAATGGTATTAAAAAAAAGAAATTAAAATTATATGTCCATTATATCAATTATTGCCTTTGTCAGCTCTTTATTATAGACAAAAATGTCCAGGCTTATTACACACTAGATCAGGGCTCTCCAAACTTTTCGCTGTAAGGGCCACATTGGTACTTCAGCATTGTTCTGCGTAAATATAAATATAAAATAAATATAAAATAATTAAATTATCAAAATTTGGATAAAAGAAAAAGATCCATATATTCCATCTATAAAAACATATACAGTGGTGCCTCGCAATTCAACATTTGAGTTTCCAGGTTGGCACATGCGTGTGCATGGAATTGGCATCCGATGCTATTTGTCAGTTCTTTTTGGGTTACTTTGGTGTTTGTCTGTGTTGTTTGGGTTAATTTTCAATTGTACATTTTTCAGAAACTATGTGTTGTTTTTGTTAATTTTTAATTCTAAATTTTTCAGAAAGTAAAATATTTGTAATTATTATTATTTTTTTGAGTGAAATGTAAGGATGAGTTCAGAGAGAACTGAGCAGAGGAATAATTCCGAAAAGAAGAACATGTTCAAAGAGAATTGACCAGAGGAATAATTCTGAAAAGAAGAAAAATTGATTGAGCAAAGAGACAATAAAAAAATTGTAGATAAAGTGCAGAAAAGTAGAACAATTAAAATGTAACTTGAGTATGGCATTCATAGGACAACTATGGCAATGTTTTGCAACAGATAGAGAAGATTATGGGTGCTAGGGTGTCTGCTGGAAGACTTCATTCAACATTCAAGGACTAATAAATAGACTGTTGTGTATAAAATAGTGTATTTTGTAATGTAGTGTGTTATACAATAGTAAATCACATATAATAAAGTAAATAATATAGTGTATCTCTCTCACATCACCATTAGGGTAATGGGATGAAGACAGATAATGAACTAATCTATTTTACATAATCTTATATGGGAAATATTGTCCTGCAATTTGATAGTTTCTCAATTCGACATTACTTCGACAACAGATTAGTGTCGAATTGCGAGGCACCACTGTATTGTTTTCAATAGAGTTATTAAAATACATAGAGAGAACTAAGTAAGAAAAATTATTCAACATGGCTAGAAAGTGTAGCTATGCAGTAGATGCAATAATAAAATAACAAACCCACAAAAATCAAATTGTTTATACTTCATCAAATAGCAGTGCCCAGAATGCTAAATTATTTGAAACTGCAATAAAATGAATGATTTTTGTACAATTTATTAATGTATGTATTAAAGTAAGCATATGATATATAAAAATTATATGCTTATTTACATTATATAAATGTAGTAACAATTAATATTCTTACACATTAATTGTTTTTAAAACACAAAAACAATTACTTTATAACATAGAATAACAATTCTCAAGCTATGGTATGCATACCACTGGTGGTAGGCAGAGGACTTACAAGTAATACATAAAAAACAAACTATTTTTGAAAAATTATATTTAAATATTTTATTCAAATAATATAAAAATGGTATTAAAAAAAAGAAATTAAAATTATATGTCCATTATATCAATTATTGCCTTTGTCAGCTCTTTATCATAGACAAAAATGTCCAGCTTATTACACTCTAGATCAGGGCTCTCCAAACTTTTCGCTGTGAGGGTCACATTGGTACTTCAGCATTGTTCTGCAGGCTATAGCAAAAAAAAACAAATTCTAGAATTAGATATATGAGTTTTATTGAAAGCAGATAAACCAATACAATAACAAAGCAGATATAAAGAATAACTTTTTATTTCGTTTTGAATTTTTTTAAATTTTTTCTTTGTTTGTCCATTTTAACTGATTTTTTATAGTCAGAAAGATCGTAACTTGGATTACAGTTACTTTTTGCTATTCGGGAATATATTTTGAACCCAATTTTAATTAATGCATTTGAAATCTATCAACATCCCATTTTTTTTTTACAGATTCTTACTGAAAATTAGTCCAATTGGCTGGCTGGATAAAATCGTTTCGCGGGCCAAATGTGGCCCACGAGCCATAGTTTGGAAACCCCTGCTCTAGATCCATAGAACATTGTCAAAGTCATATGACATTTTAATGCCATACTGCGTGACTGCCAGCACAATAATTTTTAGGCTAGTTAAGAGTTTGCTATAGTGGAAAGTTATGCAAAAGCTCAGTCCATGGCATGCAATGTTAAATTACAATTCAAGAACACTGTTTTTGGTTTTCATACAACCAGATAAAGCACTACAATCACAATTTTTCAACATGCGTAAATGCAACTAGGTCTTAACTCAGAAATATCAAATTATTAGTTTGTGATTTCTGTGCAAATTATTATAGTAATTATGTTTGGTTACCAAAAAATTAAAATAAATATTTTTCATTTGCTTAACCCGATGTAAAAATGCATAGAATTACTATTACTGTCAATTAGGGGAATTTCATATATGCCTACTTTTCTACTATCCTATAATGGATAAATAATAGAGTGCATAATAAAATAAAAATAGGACAGGTCCAAGTTAACCTCCTCACAATACTAAAAGTTTAAAAAAAAAAAAAAATTGAAAAATTTAAAATGTAAAAATGTTATAAATGTTATTATTCGATATTCTACTGTATATATATATATGTATATTTAAACAAAGTATTCCATAATCAATTAGAACGATAGAATATGTTAAGTTAAGTAACGTTTCTACTGATGTTGGACTATAACCTAGTCCGAAAACGTTTTAGATTAATAAATCCTTGCAACTAGAGCTTTTTACTGTGTTCCAGATCATAATTTCTGAAATGAATAAAATATTATTTAAATTCTGAAATAAACTAAATATTTAATTATTATTTAAATTCTGATAAATTAAATATTATTTAAATGCAACATTTATGTAGCCTCGACACGCTGAATGCAAACTTAACAGGCAACATTTTTTGATCAAAAAAGACAGAAATTGAAGTCAAAGAACAAAAAGAAGTATACAAACATAAGTAGGAAGTAACTATGATAATTTAAAGCAAAATTTATAGTGAGATTGGGATTTAGTTTTCTAAATGACGCGAGTAAATATTTGAATTGAGAGATAATTATAACAGCGACACTTCTGGCACGGGAGTTCGCACATGCGCAGAAACATGGACCCCACATGCTTATTCCTTTATTATATATGATGAACTATAAACGGGAAATTACAATAATGTACTTAATGAAACATTATCATAAACTATCAATGTATTTTTTCAATTAGTTTTGTATCTAATTCACAGTATTCAATTATTGCAAGAAAGAACACATTATAATACTATCATCAGCTGATTATTGAAACAAGAAATCATAATCTAATTCATAAAATCACATGAAGAGCACATATTATTAAGTTAATATAGATTTCTCCGATAATCTAAAAATCATAGAATAATTTCTATAAAAGTAATAAGAAATTGTGACATTTTGTCTACATAATAGTTCACTCTTTCTTTATGAAATATAAAATGTATCTTGTTTCAACAGCAATATTTTCCTGTTGTTTCAATTATTATTTTTTTTTATCAACACACTGTATCAACTGCATTCTGTTACATTATATTTCCCTTCACTTATATTCTTACAGGAGATATAGTAACAAATAAAACAGTGCTACATACCAGTAATTATAAAATTATTTTATAATGATGAAAATCACTTTTTAATAAATAAAAAAATAAAAAAATAATAATAAATCATATGATATATAAAAATTATATGCTTATTTATATTATATAAATGTAGTAACAATTAATATTCTTACATATTAATTATTTTTAAAACACAAAAACAATTACTTTATAACATAGAATAACAATTCTCAAGCTATGGTATGCATATCACTGGTGGTAGGCAGAGGACTTACAAGTAATACATAAAACAAACTATTTTTGAAAAATTATATTTAAATATTTTATTCAAATAATATAAAAATGGTATTAAAAAAAAGAAATTAAAATTATATGTCCATTATATCAATTATTGCCTTTGTCAGCTCTTTATCATAGACAAAAATGTCCAGCTTATTACACTCTAGATCAGGGCTCTCCAAACTTTTCGCTGTGAGGGTCACATTGGTACTTCAGCATTGTTCTGCAGGCTATAGCAAAAAAAAAACAAATTCTAGAACTACATATATGAGTTTTATTGAAAGCAGATAAACCAATACAATAACAAAGCAGATATAAAGAATAACTTTTTATTTTGTTTTGAATTTTTTTAAATTTTTTCTTTGTTTGTCCATTTTAACTGATTTTTTACAGTCAGAAAGATTGTAACTTGGATTACAGTTACTTTTTGCTATTCAGGAATATATTTTGAACCCAATTTTAATTAATGCATTTGAAATCTATCAACACCCCGTTATTATTTTGAGGATTCTTATTGAAAATTAGTTCAACTGGCTGGCCGGATAAAATCATTTCGCAGGCCATAGTTTGGAGACCCTTGTGCTCTAGATCCATAGATCATTTGTCGAAATCATATGATATTTTAATAGCATACTGCATGATTGCCAGTGCAATAGTTTTTAGGCTGTCCTTATAGATTAGTTAGAGTTTGCTATAGTGAAAATGCTCAGCCCATGGCAGAAATATCAAATTATTAGTTTGCGATTTCTGTGCGAATTATTATGGTAATTACGTTTTGGTTACCAAACAATTAAAATAAATATTTTTTATTTTGATGCCAAAACTTTTTATAAATGGTGATGGTATGGAAAGAAATTTTGATATTCTTTGGGTGGTATGCAGAACCCAAAAGACTGAGAATCATTGACATAGAAGTTTAATTCTTTGCTAGAAAATTATTCATAATAGATTATCCATTGTTATTTTCAGTTATATATAGGGAGTGCAGAAAGTATTCATACACAAAGAGTTATATTCAAAAAACTGCTATTTCTTAAAATCTATAAATTTAAATTGTATTATAACAAATCAAATATGTATAATAGAATATGTTTTATTATTCTATGCAGGATTGCAGGGTTGGAGTCGAAGTTGGGAGTCGTAGGTTTTTCGGTGGAGTTGGTTTAAGTTTCTGAATCAAATTCCAATCCTAGACCTCTGCGTCACAGATCCGGGTGCCAAAATTCATGTTAAGGCCATCATTCTGACATCTTTTTTCAGCACAATGCCCCAGCGATCCTCATATTATAATAATTATTGTGATATATGATTACTATCTGCAATCAGTCATCCTCAATATTAATATTAACAACAATTATAGTAGTATCATAACCTTACTAAAAACGAATGCTATGATATTAAAACAAAAATATTTTACCATTTTAAAAAATTGCATAAGTCTGAAAGTGGCATTCGGCAGAATTCCATTTCAGGAAGCGTATGTAATGACCAATTTGGAAAATTATCAGACTATGCTGATACTAGCACTCTCAGATGAGCTATCTACATAGTCACGAGCTCTCATGTCAATAGTAATAACAATAATAATACTAATAATATTTTCAAAGAAATTATAAACATGATGCCAAAATTTTTTTATAAATGGTGATGGTATGGAGAAATTTTGATATTCTTTGGATGGTATGCAGAACCAAAAATACAGAACCGTTGATGTTTGCTAGAAAATTATCCATAATTGATTTTCCATTGTTATTTTCAGTGATATATAGGGAGTGCATATTCATACACAAATAGTTATGTTCAAAAAACTGCTATTTCTTAAAATATTTAATTTTAAATTGTATTATAACCAATCAAATATGTATAATAGAATATATTTTATTATTCTATGCAGGGATGTAGAGTCAGAGTTGAAGTCAGGAGTCAGGAAGTCGGAGGTTTTTGGGTGGAGTCGATTTAGGTTTCCGAGTCAAATTCCAATCCCGGACCTCAGTGTCACAGATCCGCATGCTAAAATTAGTGTTAAGGCCATCATTCCGACATTCTGACCTCTGTTACCAGCGCAATGATGCCGCGGTCCTCACATTACAATAATTATTGTGATATATGATTACTATCTGCAATCAACTACTGATATTATCATCATCAATATTAATAACAATTATAGTAGTATCATAACCTTACTAAAAACGGATGCTACAGTATTTAAAACAAAAATATTTTACCATTTTAAAAAATTGCATAAGTCTAAAAGTGTACAACTTGGGATTATTAAAGTTGAAAAGTATTTTATTTTTAAACTATAATTATTGAAATATATATGTCAAAGAAAATAAAAATTTAAAATGAAGCATTTTTATAATTTATTTCAACAACAATATTAAAATAATGAAAAATGAAATAGGAGTATTACCTAAGATTCATCTTAGTTTTCCTGATTTACCAGTAAATGGGGAAGGGGGGAAAAACATAGATGAAGCATCATCTTACTACGACAAATATTTATTTATTTCACTGGCACTGTTCATTATCACTTTCACTGTCACTATATGGAAAATACTCTTTACCCTCTTTGGTAAAACTTTCTGTATAAAAGCCTTTTTACGCTACTTTTCTAATAATGTTTCTTTGTTGTTTACATCTGTTTCCTAAAAATCTTTGATTATCTGCTTTGACAATATACTCTTTATGAACAATGCACAAAAATAGCTTGCCAACAAAAAAATAAAACTTGTAAAACAGACTTTTTATCAGATTAAAGTTTTATAAATATGAATATTTATTATATATTATAAAATTATAAATAAAGAGCATAATATTGTCTCTTTCAGTATTAGATTCCTATCTATCTAATTTATTTGTGAGCAATATACTTCTAGTAAAAAAGTTTAATTGCCCAAGATAATTTCATACTGATTAGATTCTGTAGAAATGCTTATTTTAATAATATATTTGATCATTTGTGAAATCAATTGAAGCATGAAAGTAGGAGATTAAATACTAATTTATTTAGAAAACATTTATATACTTTTCAATAGAATACTATATACCAGGGGTGCCAAACTGCTGCTCTCGAGTCGCATGCACCTTTTTGGTATCTTCAATGTGGCTGCAGACTTTGCAATTGGTGTCCCTGTTTGGGCGCCAATTGCAAAGTTGCTTATTTCAACAAATACCAATTAATACTAATTCTAACTAAACCTAATGGTTCTAACGACTCTGCAATCCAGAGTTCAGCCTGAGCTTAGGTCTTTTTACTATTTCCTAAAATAATTATAAATAAATCCAAAACAATCTATCAAAAGTTAACGTCTAACAGACGAAAACAAAACAACCAGAACTTATAACTAAAAGTACTGATTACATGTTAAATCTAACAACAACAAAACGATGTTAGAAACTATACTACTAAATTAAATTTCTCAAAACAAGTTAAATAATAAAAAATATAAAGTTATAAGACTCCAAAACACTTACAAAAGTGTTAATAAATTCTTTATTGGAACTATAATAAAGCAACATTCAATTAATCAACAAAACTTATTTAATTCAATTCAACTCTCCAAAAATCCGTTTATTCACAAGAAATAAACCTTAAATACTACGAAACTTCTGGTACTTCCACCACCGATACAAAACTTCAAGCAATCATAGATCTTTACAAGAATTCCAAATGTCACTTAGCCAACCTTACATTGATATTACACCTCGTTGAGTCATTGGTTACGTTGGCTTTTATATCGAGTGACATACAGTCCCATGTTACTTCATTTACATAAATATATGTAACAAGTTTAAATTTATTAGCTTAGAGTTATCAATTCATGTCATCTTCTTTACAATTTAGTTATACACAAACAAAGTCATCCTCTTTACAATTTAATTATATACCGAACAAAACATCAATACAAATTATTCTCAATCGGATCAGTGGTAAAACTTATTTAGATTAGATGATGATGTCATTACTCAAGATAGCTCTTTCGGAAAACAGTTTCGGACTACTACGATGGGGAATGTGGAAGTAAATCAACTCTTAAACTAAAATATAATACGTTAGATAATATTGAAAATAATGATAAATAATAAAAGAGTATAATAAAATAAAATACGACAGGTCAGAGTTAATTTCTTCACCATACTATGAAAGTCAATAGTAAAAATATTGAAGCAAATACTTATTTAAGTTAAACAAATTACAGATATATTATTTTATTATCTATTGTAAAAAGTTGTATGCATTTATATATCCAAAATAAACAATTTTTGAAATCATTATTAAGATTACTCAAAAGAATTGCTGTTCTCATTGATCCAGAAAGAAAATGTGGTTCTCGAGTATTTGAGATTCTCCTATGTGGCTCATAGTGAAATGAAGTTTGGCCGCTCCTGTTATATATGTTTGACTGATGATGGCTATCAAATAGCTGAAAACATTTTCTAAATAAATTAGTATTTAATCTCCTACTTTTGTGCTTCAATTGATTTCAAGACTATTAATAGTAGGATGACTCATTATATATTATTTACCATTTGATCATTTTGTTACAAATATACATTTATTTCAAAATTATTTCCTACAGAGAAAAACAACACAACAAAACTTCAAAAATTTTTCAATGAAATAATCAAACAGCTAGTTTTATACAATAAAAATTATTATTTAAAATAGGAAATACATTTAAATAATACAATAAAAATAAAACTAACTAGAGGAGTATCAACAAACCAAATATTCTAAGCCAAATTAATCTTGACCATAATAATTTAATATTAAATTACAATTTTAATAATTACTTTTAAATCAAGGCTATGGTGCCACCATCTGCTGAATTATTAATTAATTAATTTTTTTAATTTGCACTAAGATGTTAATGTCTAGTAATTAATAATCAGACTGCAATTTTTAAATTAATTTTCCCAAAATAAAATTTTGCCACCACACCAGGATCTTTGGCATAGCATCCCAGTTAGATTACCATGGCATTCAGCAGAATTCCATTTTGGGAAGCTTATGTAATGATCGATTTGGAAAATTATTGGACTAGGCTGATATTAGTGCTCCCAGGTGGGCTCTCAGTAGCAAATTAATATATTGGTAGTGAAAAATTTACTGACAAAAACTGACAATATACAGGTACTCCTCACTTAACGACCTACCTGTTTACGACTGCTCGAACTTATGTCCGAGCTTAAGACTATTTTATTTAATGGAATATTTGGTTTTTGCTCATACACATCACTTACAACTTTTGTTTGTAATTTCCCCACACTCGTAGTTCCAAAAAAACTGAAGAAAAATACTGTACTTCGTTCGTAATTAAGATATAAATTTTTAATTTGAAATTAGTTTCCAATATTTTAATATAGGAAGAAGTTTTTCACTTACTGACCAATTCATTATACGACCGAGTCATGAAAATGAAACCCAGTCGTTAAGTGAGGAGTACCTGTGTAATAAGAAATAAAAAACATTTGAAATTAATAAAACAGTTAAGCTAATATTAAATCGATAATATAACTAATATTTTAATTCAAAGGATTGAAAGAATTGCTTTACCATTATTCCACATTTTTATCCAAAGATTATATATTTTATTATTTAACATATCTATGCTTATCATATTACACAATCTATCACAAATATTAGAGTATCATGATTTATTTTAATATTTTAAATGTACAGTTTATCTTTGGCTTATGACCATGATGCAGTTGGGAAATTTTGTCACTGGCAATGCAATTCATGTGTATGTAAATCTGCCTGCAATTGTCAGATATAGCAGGAATATTCTTTTTGTAATTTTGTTCCTTTACCATTATATTATTAAAGTTGGTTCCCTCTATAATCCGTGACCATCAAGGAGTCTGTGCAATAAAGTCCTTACTGAACTGTGCAAACTTGGCACATAATCAGACTGCAATTTTTAAATTAATTTTCCCAAAATAAAATTTTGCCACCACACCAGTCCTTACTGAACTGTGCAAACTTGGCGCCAACAGATGGAAGAATGGAGACAGATTCAAATTGAATAGATTAGAAGTCTATTCTATCCACGATATATATTGTGAGTGTGAATGCTTCTGGCGGAGAGATGGAGAGACAGAACATAGCTCTAGTGGGAACCAGGCGTTAATCTAATATATTGTTGTATTGTGTATAACTAATAATAATAAAAGATAATTGATAAACTTAAGATATTTCTGATTTATAACTGGCACGGAATGGACCAGACATCCCAAATTATAAGTCAGAAATATATACAAATTTATAAATATTAGGTATTACTGTCTGAGAGATTCAATGAAAAAATTATTTATCAATCAGTTGTCACTTTTTAGAAGTGTATTGGATATATAAAGAAATTTTTTGAAAGATATTGATAACAAAACAAATTGTTTACATTATATTGTACAGTATAGCAAAAACAACACAACATGCCAACTGTTAGAAACATAAAGAACAACAAGTTTATTAATTTTTTTAATAATTACAATATATATATTTTTTATACAATTATTACATCAATAATTTTTTACAGTAATTTTCATTTTGACAGTAGTTTTTTTTATTAACTATTACATCAAACCTGCAGTAACTTGATTTTATTATAATTTTTATTTCAGATAATCAGTTTATAGTTAAATTATTACTTAGTAAATGAAGTCACTTATCTGAAATTTACATTAGTAATTAAACTTAATAATTTACTCTAAATTATTCTGTACATTGTTTGGTTTAAACTAATACTATATTTTTTACGATAATATAAATACATGATATTCAACAATTAAAGAACACAAGAGCATGAATAAATTTGTAATAAAATATCAGAACAGAAACAAAATATCATCATTTATGAATTAAATGATCTCTCATCAGATGTTTTAAATAATTTTCACATTACATAAAAAACAAGAAAAACAAAATAATCATGTTTTTCAATTTAGTCATTAGTTAATTATTGATAACTAAACTTATAAAATACAACTATTGTTAATCAGATAATGAAATTTAGAAAATTAATGTAAAATTAGTACAGGTATCCCTTGCTGTATGCGATCTCACATTACACGTAACATGTTTTTCAATTTAGTCATTAGTTAATTATTGATAACTAAACTTATAAAATACAAAACTATTGTTAATCAGATAATGAAATTTAGAAAATTAATTTTAAAATTAGTACAGGTATCCCTTGCTGTATGCGATCTCACATGACACATTTTCGCTATAACATGATTTTAAAAAGTAACTTAACTTTTTAAATTAAAAAAATATTATTTAAAAATTCTTTCATATGGATGAACTGTTCGAGTGCCACTCATCAGAGCTCAGTTAACGAAGAGCTTCTGGAAATGGAAAACAATATGAATGATGAAAGTCAGAAGTCCTTTGTTACTGAATTTTAAAACATATTGACAGTGCTATCAGAATAATTGAAGAAAATGATCCTAATGAGACTAGAAGTGCCAATGTTGAGAGAGAAATTCAGAATTCTTTAGCTTGCTACAAGGAATTTTATAGACAGAAAAGAAGAATGCTGCTCGTCAGCTGAATATCAACTGTTTCATTAAAAAAATTGAAGATCATCAGCATATCATCCCAGTCCATTCAACATTAAATTGAAGACTGTCAGAATTATGTAGTGTTTAGTTATTTATGACTTGCATTAATTAAATTCATTCATTGAAATTAGAGCTTTTGTTCACAAGTGTAAAGTTTTCATTTTTTTATCCTTCTGAAGAAAACCCTATTGCTATCTCATCCATGCTAAATTCAACTCATTTTATGCAATTTCGTGTTACATGATTATTTCACAGAACTAATTAATCGCGTAAAGCAAAGGACACCTGTAACTTAATTAAAAAAATACATTAGTTGTACTAAAATTTCTTTTTTAATTAATGTAACAATCAAAGTTTCTAAACATTTGGTTGGGTATTTTGTTTATATTGCTTGAAAGTTTACCAATCAGTATCTTAAAAATTTAAAAATAGATACCTGATCAATAGAATTAAAATTTAATTTTAAATACAGGTATTCTAGGTTTATGAGTTACTGCTTTGCAAGTTCCTGAGTTTATTTTCTCATATATATACATTAATTGCAATAAATAAATATAGGTATAGTCTGTTTCAAGATAAGCTGACAGCGAACCACATAGAGATAACCTTATATTCATACACAATTGTAAATAAATGCACATGCAACAACAAACACATCTTCACTATTGTTTTAAGAGGCATAATAATGAATCGTTTATCATGACATACGGAATATTTATGACAACTTTCCTAAATTTATTTTGAGAAGTTTTATTTTTTTGCATATTTTATGTCTGTGTGAATTAGATTATGCGTTTCTATATTAATATAATTTTTTTACACCCCTTTTCCAATCAGGGAGATTACTAAGGGGGCGGGGCCAGTTCCAACCACAGACTGAATCAAAGCATTTCCACGCGGCCAATCCGGCCGTCCGAAATAGCCTATTTTTTGCATATTTTATGGCCCCTTTCCAATCAGGAAGATTACTAAGGGGGCGGGGCCAGTTCCAACCACAGGCTGCACCCACACCCATGGAGGGGACTGGATGGTGAAGGATGAGGATCACCGGGCCAAGCCCAATACCCTGAAAAAATCCGGGACTAGACCCAGGACGCGAACCTGGGTCCTCCTGCTTGGTACACTGACAGCATTACCATTCGGCCATCCAGCCACCTATTTTAAGAAGTTAGCTTTCTTTTTAATACTTTTTAGTGCAACAGTTTTAGTAAATAATCACAAACTATAGTCAAAAATATGCTTAAATACATAGATATTATTTTAAATAGCTATAATATTGGGTTGTCTGAAAACTCCGACGCATTTTCATAACACAGCAATTGTTCATTTTTGGAGGCATTAGAGTTATTCGCATCTATGTTGTTGTTATGTCATTTAACAGCTGATAATTTTAGTTTCATTAAAAAAATTGATCCATTTTTTTTTATTTTTTTACAAATTTTAGTTGGAGATGGAAGACCAAACTTTGCATTTTTGCCATATTTTATTGTTTTACTTCTGTAAAGGGAAAAACACGTGTCAAGTTTGTGAAAAGTTGCATAAAGTTTATGGTGACAATGCTCTACTGCCAACAACAGTTCGCAAAATTCTATGCTGGTGACTTTGACCTCAACAACGCTCCTCAGTCAGGAAGGCCAAATTTGAAGGTCTAAATTTGATGATGATAAAATAAGGGCATTAATTGAGTCAAATCATTGTTACATGACATGAGAGATTGCAGAAACATTGATCATCATCATTCAACCGTTCACATCCACCTGAAGAAGCTGGGATACAAAGCAAGCTCAATATTTGGGTCCCTCATGAACTCTAAGAAGTTCATTTGACAGCACACATAAACATCTGCGACATGCTTATTAAATGTGAGCAAAATGATCCTTTTTTTAAGCGAGTGATTAATGATTTTTTTGAAGCTGGTGATGAGAAGTGAATTATTTACAATAATGTGGTGCACAAATGGTCTTGGTTACGGTGTGATGATCCACCTCAAATGACATCAAAA
Source organism: Olivierus martensii (assembly GCA_000484575.1). Classification (NCBI taxonomy): domain Eukaryota; kingdom Metazoa; phylum Arthropoda; class Arachnida; order Scorpiones; family Buthidae; genus Olivierus; species Olivierus martensii. The sequence goes on along the minus strand of AYEL01073141.1, from coordinate 9,680 downwards.
GCAAACATTCGTCAGAGGAAGATAATGCTTTCAGTATGATGGGATTTTAAAGGTGTCATGTTTTTTGAGATTCTACCAAGGAATCAAACAATCAATTCAGAAGCGTACTGTTGGCAATTGAACATTTTGAACAAATCCATCATCCAGAAATGTCCAGAGTGCATTAATCATAAAAGAGTTGTGTTCCATTATGACAATGCAAGATCACACACAAGTTTGATCACTCACCAAAAAATATCAGAGAATGGATGGGATGTCTTACCACACCTATCATACTCGCCTGACCTTGTGCCGTCAGACATCCACTTGTTTCACTCTCTTCAAAACTCCTTGTGTGTTATGTCGTTCAATTTAGATGAGGCTGTAAATCAGCACCTTGTTCAGTTTTTCATTGATAAAGAGAGGTCCTTCTATGAACAAAAAATTATGAAGTTCCCTGAAAGATGGCAAAGGATTATTGAGCAAAACGGGCAATATATCTTAGATTGATTTTTGTTCTTTATATAAATAAATACACTTTTTAAAATATAGAAAAAATGCATTCATGACTTTACAGATAACCCAATAGAAACAAGAACAAAAATTTTGTCTCGTGATTATAAAACAGGTATATTTTTATATCACTTCAATAACATTTCAATACTTTATTTCCTGAAACAACAAAATATATGATAATATATCATTTTTATATTTTAAAACATTAATACTAAATTTAACTAACAGGGACTATTTTTCTTTTGTGTAGAAATATTCACAACAATGGTAGTGATTTACTGTCAGCTTATCTTGAAACAGACTATAGTTCTTGTTTACAAGTTCGTAGTTTTGCAAGTGTTTTTCCAAGGAAGTATCAAAAAAATTAAAATCATAAATATTAATTGCAATAAAATACTAAACATTCATAAAATGCATTTTAAACTATGTACATAACTATACAATACAGTATGCCTGGGTTTTTAGCAAAAACTCCTGTCTGCTATGAAATCAGAAAAATCATAATGGCAGACAAGTAGTGCAACCTCTGATTTTATTGGCATGTTATGTAAATAACTTCCATTTCCAGATTGTACTTAAGCTAATAGTTCATTTACATTAAAGCTCATCTATTTAGCTATCAATAATACACAAATTTATTCATAATGTTGAGAATTATCCATATTGTGTTTAAAAATATAAAGCAAAAATTAAAATGAAATCAAAATAATTTATTTATAAGTGTAATTTATATATAAAATAATTCATACTGAAATACTTCTTACTTTATATATTAAATAAAAGTAAACAACAAGCCAAATAAGTAAGATAAATCGTTTATTCAAAAACATTTTTGGCTATCCAAGTAGCCTGCCTAAGTTGTTACAACTGAGGCAGGCTACATGGATAGCCAAAAATGATGGCAATAAATATTAAACAGAAAACTGATTAAATGATAATTATTTAAAAATAAAATTTAATTGATATAATTAAATGATAATTTATAATAAGAAATATGTCAAATTTACTCTACAATAATTTTTTCTTGGTGTTGGGATTTTTTTTTCCGTCAGTGTAATTAAATGATAATTTATAATAAGAATTATGTCAAACATTTGAAATTAATAAAATAATGAAGTTAATATTAAATCCATATTATAATTAATATTTTAATTCAAAGGATTAAAAGCAGGGTTGCAGAGTCGATGGCAAATGATCCGACTCTGACTCGCTAAAATTTGTAAGATCCAACTCCAGACAGTTTAAAAATCCGACTTTGACTTCACCCAAAAACCTCCGATTCTGCAAACCAGGGTTGCAGAATTGGATGGCAAATGATCCAACTCAGACTCCACCTTTTAAAAAAAGTCTGACTCTGAGTCCCTAAAATTTGTAATGTCTGACTCCAACTCCCAACAGTATAAAGTTCTGACTTCGACTCTGAATTTACAACCCTGATTAAAAGTATTGATTTATCATTACTCCACATTTTTATCCAAAAATTAATTATTATAAAACAAAGTACTTATTTTATCATTTAACATATCTATGCATATCATACTGCACAATATATCACAAATGTTAGAATATCTTGATTTATTTTAATTGCACAGTTAGTCCTTGACTTATGACCATGATGCAGTTAGGAAGTCTTATGAGTGGTCAATGCAATTCATGTGTGTACAAGTCCGTCTGCAGTTGTCTGATATAGCAGGAATATTCTTTTTTGTGTTTGTTCCCTTAGCATTATATTTATTAATCTAATACAGCGTTTCTCAAACTTTTCCACTTGGCGACCCCTTTTACCCGAGAAAATATTTTCGTGATCCTGGGTATAGAGGTATATAAACTAAGAATACGATTTAAAACATTTGCTAAAATTTCAGCGACCCCCAAATTTTGTTACGTGGCCCCATATAGGGTCGCAACCCATACTTTGAGAAGTGCTGATCTCATACATTGTTGTATTGCGCAATAAAAAATAATAATAAACAGCAATTGATAAACATAAGATATTTTTGATTCATAATAAAGGAAGTTTAATGATTTACATCCAACACTGTAAGTCAGAAATATCTGATATTTATTAATTTGTATATACAGTGATCCCCAGTTATAACGCGGGTTTGCAGGGTAGTGATCCGACCCACATTATAAGACAATTGCACTATAACCGATGGCTTCTTTTATTTTTAATTTAGTGATTCTAAATTAGAGAATAAAAGAAAGCTGTCCAATTTATCCAAGACGGTTTGTAATCTTCCTTTTTTCTGCAATCCATCCTCGTATTGTGACGGACGGATGTCAATTATATGATGTATTATATTTTTCTCAGAATCTCTTTAAACAAATGTGGAACAGGAAAGACCCATAGTATATCTAAATCCACAGTATAAATGAGAGCATTATATCTGGAGAGCATTGTATTACTTTCTGATGAATTTATCATCATTAACGAAAAAAATTATTTATCAATCAGTTGTCAGTTTTTAGAAGTACATTGGATATATAAGGGATTTTATTGTAAAATATTTATAACAATACAAATTGTATACAAAACTCTCATATAACATGGTTTTGCTCTAACATGATTAGAAAATTGCGGAAACCTCATACAACAATAAACTTGTATGACACAGTTTTTACTTAAAACTCATTCAGAAAATTAAATCTACTCTTCTACAACACAAAACATTTTCATTATTTTTGTAAATGCAACTATGGACACACAATATACACATAAAATGAAACATTGGGAAATACTTTGCTAAAATTAGTCATAAATAAATTTAGCTAGTTTGCCATGCATGCTACTGTGACATGCTGGATACACAACAAATCAAGTTTTTAATGTTGATAAAACTGGCATTTGGTGGAAAAAAATGCATAATAGAACATTTATTTCAAAAAAAAGAAAAAAATGTCCTCATTTTAACTAAACAGCAGTAAGGAAGATATTATTAAATGAATGTTTCATAAGCTGTAAATTTTTCTTTCTTTTTGTTTTATGTATATTGTTTTTTTTTTTGGAGTCTTTCTTTATGTTTCATGTTGTTAATATTCTTAATAAAAATTAAGTTTCTTACGTGGATTTAAAGAAAGCTAATTGGTTTTGGAACATAACTCTCCTTTTTGTATTGGCTCCAGGTCTTATATAATATGGTTTCACACAATACAATGTTTTTCAGGAACCTATCTACCATGTTAAGGAGGATTACCCATACATTATGCCAGTTATTTTTTCACTATATATATAAAAAGCAAAAACAATACAGCATGCAGATTGCTAGAAACATGAAGCATAACAAGTTTATTAATTTTTTTAATAATTACAATATATTTTATTAAAACAATTATTATATCAATAATTTTTTACAGTAATTTTCATTACAACAGTAGTTTTTTTTTTTATTAACTACTGCATCAAACCTGCAGTTACTTGATTTTGTTATGATTTTTATTTCGGATAATCAGTAGTTTATAGTTAAATTATTACTTACTAAATGAAGTCACTTATCTGAAATTTACATTAGTAATTAAACTTAATAGTTTACTCTAAATTATTCTGCAAGCTGTTTGGTTTAAACTGCTAATATTTTTTCAATATATACTTAATAGTTTACTCTAAATTATTCTGCAAGCTGTTTGGTTTAAACTGCTAATATTTTTACAATAATATAAATACACTGATATTCAACAATGAAAAAACACAAAAGCATGAATAAATGTGTAATAAAATATCAGAACAGAAACAAAATATCATAATTTATGAATTAAATGATCTCTCATCAGATGTTTTAAATAATTTGTGCATTACTTGAAAAACATAACAAATATGTTTTTTATTTTGGTTATTACTTAATTACTGATAACTAAAATTATAAAATATGAAACTATTGTTAATTATAGTCAACAACAGCATCATGAGTCAGTATTGAGTGTATGGGAGCAGTCTATTCACAAGTTTGTAACAGTGTATTAAGGTGCGTAACAGTCAATATTAGTTTAAAGGTTAATACCATCAGTAAGAAGACATTCTTTCCGGGAAGTGTGCATATTTTTGCATTGTTAAAATATAATAGAAAACTTTGCGGGATATATTTATAACAGTTCATTTACCAGTAAGAAGACATCCTTTCCGGGAAGTGTGCATATTTTTGCATTGTTAAAATATGATAGAAAACTTTGCGGGATATATTTATAACAGTTCGTTTTGATTGTGCGAAATAACCTTAATAAAATCATATAATCTTCCTGAAAACTCTCTAATTGTTGCAATTAAATGGCAATTTACTGTAATTTCATGATTAGTTTAGTGAACTATATAGTCTTGCATAGTGACACAAACGAACATCAACTCTCTCATACACTCAATACTGACTCATGATGCTGTCGTTGACTATAGTTAATAAAATTTAGAAAATTAATGTATTATTAATAACTTAATTAAAAAAAAATAGATTAATTGTATGTCTCTACTACAAACTTTAATGTAACAATCAAAATTTCTAAATGGTTAAAGCAAACATATTTTGTTTATATTGCTTTGCAGTTTATCAATCAACATCTTAAAATTTAAAAATATTGTACTAACTGATCAATAGAATTAAAATTTCATTTTAAATACAGATGTTCTAGATTTATTGAGTTCATGTTCAAAACAATTGACACTTTCTATCTTTTTTATATATTGATAATAGATACAAGCTCAGTTTTTTTAAGTATAATAGAATAAATATATAAGAAAGTATCCCTTGATATTTATATTATTGGTAGAATAAATTTACTCTATTTTATGTACGTAAATTAAAAACTGCTGAAGAGGGTTTAATCAAGCGGAAAGTGCTCAAGTTTCTCTAAAAAGTAAATAAATAGTTCTACCTAAAAAACTGAGCTTGTATCTATTGTCTATTTATGAGTTAATGCTTTGCAAGTTTCTGGATTTATTTTATTTTCTCAAATACGAACATTAATTATGATAAATAAATATTGATAGTTCTCATTTACAAGTTCCTAGTTTCGTAAGTTTGTTTCTGAAGAACTATCAAACAAAATTGAAGTTATGAATATTTATTGCAATAAAATGCATTTTAGACCATGTGAACAACTGTACAATACAGTTTGCCTAGATTTGTAGAAAAAAATTTCAGCGTCTGCTATGAAATCAGAAAAAAATCCTAGTGGCAGCCAAGAAGCAAACGTAGAATGCTCTCTAGTTTTATTGGCATATTATGTAAATAAATTCAATTCCCAGAATGTGCTTAAGCTAGTAGTTATCAACATTAAAGCTCATCTAATTATCTGTCAATAATAATAATAAAGTATAAAATTTATTTATTAAACACTATGTTTTCAATTCTTTAGATAAATAAATCTTTGTATAATCATAAGCTATTGATTCTGTTGGACTTTATTTAATTTTATTGTGATCAAATTGCATTGCTGAGAATAGAACTTGATATTTAATATTATGTATATGGGAAATTAAGTTTTGGTTTACGAGCACACTCCAGGAATGAATTAACTTGTAAAATCAGGAATTACTTGTACTAATCTTTTATGAAAAAGTATTTCAAATCACTTATATAACTATATAATACAGTACAACTGTGTTTATAGCAGAAATGTCATTATCTGCTACAAAATCAGAAAGTTGAAAATGATATGCAGATAAATAGAAATTATGCCCTCTGACCATCATGGTTTTACTGACACTTTATATAAATAACTTTGATTCTGATTTTGTGCTCAAAGCAGTATTTCATCTACACAGAAGCTCATTTACTTATCTATCAATAATAATAATAAAAATTCTCTAACTTTATAATAATAACGAAATTATTTGTCATATATTTGCTTGATTTTAAATACCATATTTTCATTTCGTTAAATAAATCACTGTTTCATCACAAATCATTAATTTTGTTGAACTTTATTTAAATTTATTATAATCAAGTTTTGTTGTTGAGAATGTAACCTGTTTGTAACATTATGCATGGGAAATTGATTCTTGATTTACAAATTGAAATTTAACTCATAATGTTGAGAATTATTTGTGTTGTAAAAAAAAAGCAAATTAAAAATAAATAAAATATTAAGCAAATTAAAAGAAAAATCAGAATAATTTATTTACAAGTGTAATTTATATATAAAAAAAATTATTTGAAAAATTGATCATATAATCAGGTCATCAAAAATGTAAGAAACATCATAACGAATAATCATGACATAAATACATCCAAAAAATAACAGCCATTGTATTTTTCTGACCATCCAGAATATTATTAGCAATCAAAATTTGAAGCTACATTTTGCACTAAACAATGTAAAATCCTTTTAAAAATGGTAATATAGTGAACTATTTTATTATTTGCTACTTATCTGATGTAATGGAATTGATTCTTCAAAATTTATATTCTATTATTATAAATTAAGAAAATACTTCTTATACTAGTAATTCTCTTCTTACAAAATAAGATGACCTAATTATCTAGAATGATTGCTGGTCTTGATCCCCTCTTAATTATTGTAAATGCTGTATACAGGACAGCCAAGAGAAATTTTCGGGTCCATGACAAATCTGTGGTCAGAGCCCCCATTTAAAAAAGTGCATCACATTGGTTTAATAAAAAAAATCATATAAAACATTAAACATTTATTTAGTGTACAATAAATTCAAAATTTGATACATTAGATACATGGCCACAGGATTTTGGAATGACTGCTTTGGGTGATAGACAATACGTTCTAGTGGCGCCTGCAAACTATCGGATACATCGGGCCCTAACGATCGAGCCCTTTTAGATGCCGAATGACAAAAGTCTCAGAAGTCACTCCCCTCTTGACAGTTCTGGTTGTATAATTTTTTTTTAGGCCATAATACCACAAATTTGAAAATATAAACAATTTAGTTCTACATTATTAGAAACAGTTTATAATTATTTTTTGTTATTTTAAACATTCAATTTATTTCTTAGTGCATAAGAATTTGATTGTAGATAAAAATTTAATTGAAACATCTTATTTGATTTTTTTTTTACAGTTTGTATCACTTTCACTAACAGAAAAATTTATCAATTCCATATATAATTTTCACATATGTTTATCATTATTTATATTATTAAACATATAATGAGATCATTTTGAATTATTATATATTGAAAAAAAAAAAATTATTGTAAAGTCAACATCATAAAATGAATTATTAGAATTATGAAAAATACAATTTATAAATCTTTCTGTGTATAATATTTTTCAAAACAATTCACACATAACCAGGTTTCCTTGAACATATTTAACAATAATATGATGTTCACTTTTTACCACGAGGAGTTTTTCTATTGCTACTTGCTGTACATTCTTTGGCTTTTTTTCCTTTTAATTTTGCAGTAAAATGGCTTTCCCTGAGGTTTTCTTCATCAAAACTGACAGATTTTCTTTCTGTTTTGTTAATGCCTAAATTTCTCACATTTCCCACTAGTTGTTTTATTACATTTTTCCTAAACATAAGCTGTGTCTGCGCTGGAAGATTTTTTTCTTTTCGATCAATATTCCAAAGTAAATAACTGTTTACCAATGCTACCTATGATAAATTAAAATTACAAAATCTTTTAGATATATCATATACAGATATAAAGAATAAAATTTTCTAGAAAAATGTGCACACAAGTAAAAAAATAATTACCTCAAGTATCCAGAAAAATAGTTTCCTCCACCATTTTATTGACTCCCTCACAAATCCATAGATTCCACAGTAATGGTCAAGAGTGTCTACTCCTCTGATATTTTCAACATAATCTATTATTACTTTTGGCATTTTTATAATGACTTTTTTCTCTCCTTTGATTGATTGTTGAATATTTTCAGTTTCCGAGTTATGATATGTTGATAGTACTGTTACAATTCCTTTGTCTCGGTAACTTAATACCATAACTTTGTTATTTTTCTTGAAACTCTTATACTGATAAAGTTGTAACTTTGGTGCTTTTAATTGTGGTAGAAAGTTTATTTTATTTATTGGTATTGATCCAGTCAGATGAATTTTCATTTTTCTGAGTTCTTTTGCTAAATAAGGTGAGGTATAAAATCTGTTGGTGTATATGTGAAAACCACTACCGTTGCATGATGACAATAATAATGTTAATAGATGAACAACTATACGAGATGGAAAAGGAAGATCTGGTCGATCTAAGCTATCTATTGTTTCTCTTCCATAATAAGGGAAGAAACAAGAGACATAACCTGTTTTACTACATAAACAATATACTCGCAATCCCCATTTTGTTGGTTTTCTGGGATTGTAACACTTCCATATGACACATCCTTTGTATCCAATTGTACTTTCATCTATTGCTATTTTCTGGTCAGGAATGAACAGCTCTCTACACTTTTGATTGATGTAATCTGGCAGATTTTTTACCTTTTTTTCTCTGCATTGTTGAGTCGATACTGCTGGATGTAACATCCAAAATAATTGAGAAAACCGTTTCAGGCTAAAAACAGATTTGAAAAAAGGAAATTTATCTAACCAATCTTCTGAAAAATAATTAAATAATTTACTCTTTGGATTTAATGCCATATTCATAAGCACTCCAATAAATGCTTTCATTTCTTTTATGTTAGTTTTTTCCCATTTATTATAGGCTGCATATTTTGGCCGTGGAGAATTTTTTGCTATGTTCTTATCAGCATAAGTATTTGTAGATGCCACAATTTCTTTAAATAATTCATCTGTAAAAAATAACTGAAAATAACCTAATTCATCATTTGGCCGTTTATCAATTGGAATCTGAAAGCCAGGTTTTTGAACTGTAAAAGGATAATGAAGTAAATTTTCATCTTCTGGTATGTATCTCTTCCATCCATTATCTGTCTCTTCATGTGAATCATCATCTGTCTCTTCTTCAATCTCTTCTTTGCTATCTTCTCCACTATCATTTTCAATACTTAATTTAAGAGAGGCACCATCATCGTTATCATCATCATCATTCTCTGAATCATCACTTTTTGATTTATCATTATTGTAGTTTGAATTATCATCATTGTTGTTTGAACCATCATCAACACTCTTTGAATCATCATTATCTGAATTAGAAAGAAAAAGAGAAACTTGTTGAATTTTTTTCATTCTAATTCCAGAACTGTACAAATATACAGGAATACCCGAGAGTTACATCACCTTCAGTTCCAGATGGGTGCCGTAAACT